>JAQQZW010000015.1:17621279-17631882 GCA_029814745.1 Zanclus cornutus | reverse complement strand
CTGACTTTCCTCCTGTCTGTCTCTGTTCCATTTTCTCCACTCCCTCTTAGTACAGGAGGGGGAAAAAAAATGCACCAAAACACAGATAAAATATTTAGATTTTTTTTCCCAAAGAGAGAAGAAAAAATGCTTGACTCTGCAGTTTGAAAGAAAAGGGGAAAGGAGGGAAAGGAGGGGGGGTTGGGAAATAAAAATTGCATTAGATACAAGATTCTGCAATCAGCTCGTGATATGAAGAATTAATCTTATCTTTCACCGGCACACACGGCCAAGAAGGAGAGTGCCTCCAAAGACTTCAAGATGACAACGGGACGAATTCGCCTTTCCATTACGCTGCCATTCAGCCATTGTGGCGGCCGACACCTCGAGATAAGCGGACGTATTGTTGCCATTGACAATGTAATTATGGGACAGTAAACAAGCGATGCAGCGGAGGGTCGGGATGAACGGGGCGGGGCCAGAAGGTCACCAAGACAATCTGGGATGAAAGGACGCGAGACCCCCAGGGAGAGATAAGAGTCCTCTTCTTCTTCTTTTTCTTGCTCTTCATCTATCTCTTTTTTCTTTCTCTCCCCAAAGCCAAGGACGGGCATATGCTTAGAACAAAGCCACGGCACTGCCGCGTAATCAACTCCTCTGTACTCCGACAGCAGCAACACAATCTTCCCTGGAGGTCATCCACAGGAAGAGGCTTAGGAGGCAGTCGGCTGCCGGATCATGGGCTATTAAGATGAGAAAATAGGATGACATTCACCCGGCCTCCCACCCCGTTTTTCCTCTACCAGACATCATGTGTATGTACAAACATGAGCAGAGCTGCAGTCAGATTGATGCCGTGCAGGTGCTTGAGTAACAACTTGATTGCAGAGATTTGAGGACTCGTCCTGCGTGATCAAGCAGCTATAACGGTGCAGACGAAAGTCACACGGAAAATGTGATCCGTTACTAATTAGTTTTTTGTGCCTGCTGTTAATAAGTAATTATAATGCCTGTTTTTTGTGGCAGAGCAAAAGGCTGAGTTGTTTTTAAGTCTCAAGTCCTGAAGGGTCAAATCAGAAGTCTTTGAACATCTTGCTTTTGGTTTAAAATGTATGTTAAAGGGCTACATAGCCGATATCAACTCTTTACAATGCATAGAAGAATGTGGCTATGCAAGACTCGCCTGTGGCTGCCTTATCTATTTTTTATTGTGTTGGGATTTTAGCAGGTCAAAACTTCTGTCTTTAGACACTCTTCTAAGTCTAAAGTGAGGCAAGTCACAAGTCTATATCACTGTGGTGAACTGAGTGTTTCAGTTATTGAAAATAGTTTCTAGGCACAAAGCAACCAATAAACAACACGAGATCCTTAAAAACTGATCCGTATTCCCCCTTATTCATTGCAGTACACTTTCCTCTCAGTCCTCTGTCTAAACTTATATACTAGTTAATGGTTCCTGCATCCTGATGGTCATTGGGGCCCACTTGGTGTGAGCTTCAGCATCCGCCCGAGTCTAAGAGCGTCCGCACAGGGGATCTGTGTGCTGTTTATTCCTGAGCAGCCTTAAAATTGTGCCTCCATGGACCGTTCACACTGATCGTGCACACTTCAGAAAAGCAAACTGAACGCTTGTTGCATGCAGTGTATTTAAGTACTGGTATCTCCATCATTGGTCCTGTTCTTGTTATCATTTTTTAATTTTTCACGTCCAACACAACAAACAAAGGTGCTCCACTTCATACGTGCAGGAATTTTTCCAAATTTAAAAAGCTTCACACCTCATTTTAAGGAAACTCATCTGAGGCATTTTTCTGTGACATAAGATTTAGTTAGTGATCGCTGCAACTTAAGGAGCTTCTGGCATTAATGAATAAAGAATATTTAATGTTGATTTGTCACATCATGGCTAATACTCCATCCACTTCATCATGTCAGTATCAGCACTGATACAAAAACGAACTGTAACAGCGCTTCCTTAATGTTCTTTGCAAGTGCACTCACTTTTGCTGGAAAATTAGACCCTGAAAAGTCCTTTAAAAACTTAAAATTCAGGTAAAACTGACCTTGAAACTAAACCGCCAGGAACATTATTGTTTTCAGATCTTTCAGATTTGGTCAAATTCTTTCCTGGAGCTCAGGAGAACAGGATTTCGAAAACATTTTCAGGTGTCGACCATTTCTGAGTCAAACAAGCTGCACCATATCTATCATCACATATATCAGCCTCAACCTGACACACTCATATGCACTCACTCACAGCATGCTGGTTGAGGTGGGTGGAGTGGTCCTGTTCCATTTGCAGACATTAGCACGGGGAGATTAATTTGTCCCCTTCCATTAGGTGGGAAAGCAGCCGTCATGGTGGCTCAATTATCCCTTAACAAAAAGAAAAATACACAAACAAACAGGAGCCATCCAATAATTAGCACTCTTGAACCTGTGTTGCATCATATGGATGCATATGTGAGCAGGTATAGTTTGTGTAAAGACGCTGGGTGAGGATGAGTGTGCGGGGTCAGGTGTGACTTTGGTTTCCACAGTGGCTGATGGCTCATTAATGGCAAAATCTGCATTTTCTACATGTAATTCTGCTATTCGGCGCTGAAATGCAGCGAAAGAGATGACGTGTCGAGGAAAAACGAGGGATAGAAAGAGAGGGATGCAGAGAGAGAGGATAGATGTTGTTGTTGTTGTTGTTGTGTTTAGACTTGCCGTCTTCCTGCCGCTCTCCTCTTTTGTGAAGATTTCGACTTCATTAGAATTATAATGAACATCAGCGAGGCTCGCTGAAATATTTTTGGCTCCTTGAAAATAAATGAATACACAAGCAAATCAATTCAAATCTGCCCATTATGCCTGTTTTCTGGGTCGTATGAAACATGCATAATGGGCCACACTATAGGCACACAACGCTGTATGTTGCAGGCAGCCATGATAAGCAGCTAAAATTAGAGGATCATTTGTCATCATTCCTGACATCGTTACATATTGTAAAATCAATTTCATCTCCACAACGGAGAGCTCATGATGGCGTATTGACGGAGTGAGAGACACATCAGAGCATTATGGCGGTAATGTTAAACACTACAGTGGAGTCATGTGGAATGTGGGTTTGTTTTGTGTGTGTGTGTGTGTGTGTGTGTGTGTGTGTGTGTGTGTGTGTGTGTGTGGGTGTGTTTGGCTGTCGTGCTCCGCCGGTGTGATGATGTTTCTGTGTAGTGAGACTCGCTAATTGGCTCACCTGTCTCTCAGCCATCTGGAGCCTCTCAAAAAAAGAGGAAAAAAAAACAAAAAAACGTCACACTATGTTCCCCCAGTATCACACACACACACATACACACACACACACACACACAAACACACACACAAAGGGTTGCATATGTGCCTAAATGCATTAAAAGACAAACGTGGAAACGAGCGAATGTTAATGGAACAGAGGGGCTCGAGCAAAGCTAAAGATGTCCGTCCCATCATGCTCTTGTTATTGAAGGGTTTTGGCTTGCAGAAATGACTTAATAAGCAAAAACAACCAGTGCATCTTTCTTTATCCTGAGTGGTGTGCTAATCATAAAAACGCCTCAAAATTAATGTGATAATGATTCATTATGGCAACGACAAGGTTTCTGCTGGGGTGGAAGTCTGTAGTGAGAGCGAGGATGCAATCAGGACAGAATTATGATGAATGCGCAGTGATAACAAATGATGTATCATAAATAAAAAATATTGTTATTGTTTGAGGAAAGCACTGGATTGTGAAGAAGACACACCCTCGACTTCAGCTTCCCCCCACCTCAGAGAGCATCAGCTGGAAGAGAAAACACTCCACTATCCCACAAAACCCTGGGGCATGCCGCTCTGACTGTGTGCAGCATGCGTGTGTGTGCATGTGTGTGTGTGTGCGTGTGTGTGTGTGGGGATGTGGATGCATGTGTATGTGTGTGTGTGTGTGCATGTAGTGATGGTGGTTCAGATGAGTTTGCTCTCATACCAGCAGTGTTTCAGGAGGACGGTAGTTGTGACAAAGTGTGTGTATGTGTGTGTGTGTGTGTGTGTGTTGTTGTGTGTGTGTGCACGTGTGTGTTTTGATTTACAGACTATGTTAACCAGAACAAACTCAGGGTGTGTAGCTGATAACCATTGAAACCTCTGTCACTGCCGCCATCTTGGGAGCAAAGATTTAGAGTCTATAATAATAACATTATTATGAGTTATTTAATGCAACAAATATACATTATCAGTGTATAAATAAATAATAAATATAAGTGAAATCATGACTACAAGACAGAGTATATAAATTCCTATGAATATAAATAATTTATTATAGTACTATAACATATAAAAATATTACATTTTACATGAATTAAAAAGGAAATAATCAAATACATAAATAAAACACTTACATTTAATAATCTAAAGGATAAATTAATGTTGTTCATTAAATAAATATAGAACATAATAACAGTATTTCTATGGAATAATAATCTATTATCATAAATTATCATAAAAATAAATAAAGTAACAACAATAAAAGATTTTTAAAACAAACAGGAATATAAAATACATTGAAAAATTAAACAAGCTAACTAAATACAAAGCACCAACAATAATAATAATAATAATAATAATAATGATAAGAAATCATTTAAATTCTAAGTGTTTATGGAGTGATTATCATCATTTTTATTATTGGGCCAACAACAGCAGTAATAAAGGCTCTGAGCTTAGAGACCAGAAGTCTGTGTGAGTATGTGTGTGTGTGCGCGCGCATGTGTGTGTGTACATGTGTGTCTGAGCAAGGGTGTGTAATAGTTTTTATTCTCTCAGTACCCAATGTGTTCCAGGTCAATGGTCTGAATCACACACAAAGAAGTAAGCCCCTCCCGAGCCACTGTATGTTCACCTGCCACCCTGTGTGTGTGTGTGTGTGTGTGTGCGTGTGTGTATGTGTGTGTGTGTGTGTCCACAAATTGAACCCATGTCACTCGGAGAAAGAAAACGTTCCTGAGAGAGAAAAGACAGATTGTGAAGAAGTGAGGGAAGAAAAGATGTCTAAACGTCCATCCGGCTCCCTGCAGACAAACTCTTCCCCCTCCGTCCTCCCTTCCCTCCTCCCGCCTCTGTCCCTCCCCATCATTAGCAGTTCTTCATAATTCATGTGTTTGGATGAAAAATGCATGAACAGCGAGCATGATATCAGGACAGCCTCCCACAATTAAAAACCCGATGAGAATTTCGATCCCACGTGTGCCGCTGCTGCAGTGGAAACGTACAGAAAGACTGAGGGGTGTGTGTGACGGTTTGAATGTCGAGACCAGGAGGGACAGTGAAGGGCGAGCTCACTCGAATCATGAAAAACAGGTTGACGGACTTACCTCTAGTGGTGCCGTGCAGATAGTTCTGGTTTTACTCACTCAGGTTTTGAGACATCTGTCTCCATTCGGCTACAAAAACAGATCCATGTGTACGTCTTTCCTCCCGTGTTATGTTGAGAAAAGAAACACTGTCATCGGCTATTTGTTGCACTCTTCATCCCTAAGCTTCTCCGAGTGACGTTGGGATGGCAGTGATTATTTTAGATTCTGTATTTGTGACAAAATAATCTCAACTCAAGGCTCGTTTGGAAAAGCTTTCAACTGGCTCTCAGTATTCATCTTTGAAGCGAGACGGGAGGTATGATTTTCCCTGCTATTACATCCATTTATCCTGACCGACATCCACGCTTTGATCATGTGATCACACCTGAGCCAGGTTGAAAGATAAGTAAGAAGACCTTGATTTGATATCATTTTGAAACACATACTGATTAAAAGGTCAAGAATAAGCTTCCATGCTCAAGTTTTAGATCTGGATACCTCAAAACCTTTGCAGCAAAAACTTGTACAATCTGCATGGCGACATACAACTAGAGGTAAGTGGAGAAGGAGAAGAGTAGGAAGAAGAACAGAGGGATGTTTGAGGTTTATCATCCTGTTTCTTCCTCGAGACAAAGATTTCAGGCTTTCTCAGGCCTGTGAGATGACCTCAGGATGCTTGTTCAGCCCAAAAAGCTGGGACGCTGTATAAAATGTAGCTCAAAACAGCATCCAATCACGTGCAAACAAACCGTGTTAACTGTCAACAATTTTACCAAGTGATCCTGAGCCCATGCAGTGATCTCCTTTATCCAATCATGTGTTCACAAAGTGGGGAACCTCGTCCCATCCTCGCTTGTGAACGGCTGAGCCTTTCGAGGACGCCCGTTTCATACCCAATCACAATACTCTCACCTGTTACCAATGAACCTGTTCACCTGTGGAATGTTCCAAACAGATCTTTCTGGAGCATTTCACAAATTTCAAAGTCCGTTGTTGCTCCTGTCCCAACTAGTTTGAAACATGTTGCTGGCATAAAATTCAGAGCATATAAGCACAGTTTTACAAAAATCGGAGATATTGATAAGTTAGAACATTAAGTGCAACGTCTTTTCACTGATTTCAACTGAGTGCATTTCAAAAAGGATTAGAAAATTATCAGTTTTTGTTTTGTTTATGTTTTACACAGCATCAAAATTTTTTGAAATCAGGGCTGAAAATGCATGAAAATCTGTGTCATTCTTGAAACAGGCACAATGCATGCAGTCCTGCTTTACTGTTCTTGCAAGTTCCGGAATCTAAAGACCGAATGAGCAAATTCCCCCTTGCTGTAAAATGACGGCACATTTTTGCCAGTTACGCTGACTGGGAGCATTTTCAGAAAGCCTGTGTTCCAGACCGCAGCTCTCATCGGACACTTTCTCACTGGGGAATAAATTAGAGCTCAGGAAGGAGCCTTTAACACTGATAACTGTCACTGTTGAGGAGAGGGAATACTCCAGCCAGTGTCTTCTGACTGCAGTGAGCCTGTTCCCATCTCATAAATATTCAGATGTGGGATCACAGGCGGAGGCGGGGCCAGAAGCGGCGCACCGAGCCGTCGCTGTAGCGAGGGACCGCTGTTGTCATGTGGCAGCCGGGGCGGCAATAACGGACGCAGCGTACCGGGACGCCACATTGTGTGAATCCCTGTAATTATAGTCTCTGCTGTCTATGTGTGTCTGGCTCTGTAAACAGGAAGTATGTGTGTGTGTGTGTATGTGTGTGTGTGTGTGTGTGTGCATTTGTGTGTCTCACACACACCTGTAGCCCTCATGCCAAAGAGGAACTCGAGGCCTTTAGAGAGCTGTTGTATTGGTTCCACTCGTGAGCTGATGCTATTCATACACTAATCAACACTTGTTTATGCCCATTTGTGTTCTTTTTTTCGCGAGGGCGGTGCGTGCGCGTGTGTGCACAAGTGCATCGTCCTCCCCGTCTCAGGAGGTCATGTCAGAGCCGATAGCGGGTTTGCGGCTCATAATGACTTATGCTGAAAGGCATCCGTGGAGCCACACTCGCTAATTATCAGCTGTGTGCCTTCAAAGAACATTATCAGCACAAAGACCTGCAATTATACCCACACTGGCACATACACACACTCATATACACACTCACCATCCCTTCGCACCCTTTATCACCCCTGTTTCCGGCATCAGCTCTTCCTCCTCCCAAACTGTCTTCTTTTCTCTTGATTGTTGTTGTCTATTCTTTTTTTAAACTCTACTGCATATTCTCCTCCATTTTTCACCCCCCCTTTTGTTTTCAACCCCTTCCTTCCGCTCCCAACGACTCCCATGACCCTCCTTACCCCCATCCCTACTCCATCTTTCCAGCCTGTTTTCATTTCCTGTTGTCTGTTTATCCATCCCCATCCTCCCAATTTCAAACCTATCCTCCCTTTCAGCTCCCCTGTTTCCACTTTTCCCCTCTCTGTCTTCCAATCCCCCCTCTCCTCCTCCTCCTCGCAGCTCCTCTTGCTCCTCCTGGCCCAAAACAGGCGCTTAAATAACGAGCCGGGTGTCAGTCAAACCGCCAGAGAGCTTCATTAGAGGAGGAGAGCGCACAGGATCAAATTACACGCCCAGTTCTCTTTTGTGTGATTGTGTGTTTGTGTGTGTGTGTTTTGCAGGGGATTGTGGGGGGTCGGCGGCGGCGGCGATGGTGGTGGTGGTGGTGAAGGCAGAGAGGAAGTAAACACACGTTCTGGAATGACGCAGCTGCATGGCGGATTAGCGTGTAACACACATTGTTTGTGTGTGTGTGAGCTCATGCAGCAGTCACAGCCTCGCCTGTTTTCTCCAATCAGAGAGAAAAACTAAAGCAAACTATTTTGCCTAATTATTCACAGCCACAGTTGTCGCCTCTTTCTTTTCTTCCCGTGTTTTGCTTCTTCTCTGCCGGCGTCTCGTTTCTGTGCAGGATCTTGTTTTTGATCTGAGCTGATTTACCCACTGGGTTTGCCTATGAATACCATCAGGCGAAGCTTTACACTGATACTATATAGGGAATTTATTATTACCAATATCATCCAGCTCTGTTATGAGAAAATGATGCAGACTTTAGAATTGATCATTGTAGCACAACACTGTATCCCTTTTCCTCTTGCACGAGCAAAGTACCAGGTATTTATTTGGAAGTTAAATAATAAAAACAACAATAAATAAGAGATACAAGTTATATGAATGAGGTACTGTGTTACTTAAAGGAGTACATCCGTGGTTGGACCTGATTCAGCCCATTAATTCAGCCATTACTGCTGCATATTTTCCATATACTGGAATTTTTAAAATGAGTTTCTAACATTTGCCATTAGATGCACTTCATTTCATGACAGAATAAAAAAACCAGCTTGCTGAGACTTAAAGCCAGCTTGACTTTGTCACTTTCATCACCATTTTTGTTTGCCACTGCACTGTAAAAAGAAAGGATTGCTTTGAAGTGAACATTCACAAAGTCTTCTACACATTGCTTTATTGTGTGTCTGCTAGGTTTGATTTTCTGGTAACAGAATGCGTACACACAATTCTTTTGGGTGGCCAACTCTCAAATTGTGGAATAACTTCAAATAAACCACGAAGACACGAGCTGTGATCGAGACTGTTCCTGTTGTGCACGAATTGAGTGCTGTTCAGTAATGTGCATGTAGCAGGTGAGAGCCATAACTTTCGTTAGTAAGTATTCCAAGTTTCATCACTTGATCATCAACAGTACCTGAGTTACAGGCGTTCTTGTGAACGCTGGTATGTGAGCATTTGCAGTTGCACCATGGACCTGAAACAAGGGTGTATGGATATGACCCAGAGACAAAATTTCATTTTGGGAAATAGAAACAAGTCACAGGGATCCAAATCTAGCAAGTAAGAAGGATGGGGAGTGACATTTGAGGTCGTCCAGACCGAATGTTCTCCCTTTAGAAGCCTCAGAGAAGTCACAGTAGTCTCTGCGTTAACAGTATAACCCTGGGGAACAGATTCACGGTGTAGAACCACACGAATGTCAAAGAAAACTAGCAGCATGCTCTTGCACGAATTTTTTGATCACACCTTGTGTATCTCAGAAGAGTCCAAACTCAAACGTATGTATTACTTGGTACAACATCTAAGGCATCACAAACCCATTGTAGTTTATTTGCCCTCTGAAATAGATGCAATTTTAGTGGTATGCAACACTCAAAAACACAAATAAAAGAGCAGCTACTCATCTCAACGGGTCAGAAAAGTAGACACACATAAATAATCTACTCTTGTACAGCAAGAGAAATCAGTGCCACTACAATATTTCTTTCAGTGTTGAAAAGCAAAAAAATCCCATCCTGTTCTTAAATGAATTAAGGATTCAAAGGGTTGCGTCACCCAAATATAACATTTACAAATATAAATATAACAAATTATAACGGTAAATAACTATGACTCAGAGCCACACCTGCTGATGCATTAGGGATCCCACAAATGTTTGAGACGTTCCATTGTTGAAGCCTTGAGGGTCATTAGCACATGCACTTGTAGATCACACTAGTGTTGCACCAGTAAGCTTCATCTGTGATTATAATTCAGGTCATAAAGCATTACAGGTGCATTATAATTCTTTATGAGTGTTCTTAATGGTAAATTGATTGAACAGGTGAAAAAACGTTACTACTCTTTTTCTCCGCCGACTATCTTTCTACATGTTGAGAGAAATGGGGAGGCATCGATGGTTTTCAGGGCAGGATATTCGTCCTTTTCCTGTTAACTCTGTCTTAGATGAGAAATAGGTACTGCTATTTTAAGATCGGCCCTTATTTAAACCTTCTTCTCCGCTTCTCCCCTCCCCTCGCTTGATCTGTCGCTCTGTCGCCGAAGGGTTTAGTTTAATGACCCTCCTCTGCCGTAGATCTAAGTCGCGTCACATCTCTCCTTTCCAATTTCCCTGTTCTCTGTTCCTATAATTCTCTCTCTCTATCAACCACCTCCTCTCATCTTCCTCCTGTCCTTCTACGTTGCCCCCCAAACAACACCACCAACACCACTCTAGTGTTGAAGCTAAAAAGCCTGTTGATGTAGTCAGTATTTGGCCTGGAGCCTGGAGATAAACTGTATGCCTCATTGAGGAGGAGGCCAAAGGGAGGAGAAGGAGTGAAGGGTAAGAGGGGGAAAAAAAAGGACAATAATAACAGATGTATAACAGTACCTTTGTATCGGCCCAGAGAGGTCACTGGCGTCCTGCCTGCAAGACAAGAAGAAAAAAAAAAG
>JAQQZW010000015.1:17589290-17602008 GCA_029814745.1 Zanclus cornutus | reverse complement strand
AGAGATTACTTAAAATATGAAAAATAATAAGCTGTAATATTATCCAGACAGGAGAGAAGCGGAGGGGGGTGGAATAGAGGAAGGGAGAGAGGGTGATGTGACGAGATGAGGGCGGCAGGAGTGGCTGCAGAAAAATGAAAAGTACACGCTGAAGCCATGACTTTCAACACGGAGAGCACGAGAAGGAGTGAAATTCATGTTTCTCTGTCTTTGTGTGCAGAAATTGTGGAAAGGGAAGACACACAGGGGTCTCTCATTGTCTTTACTATGTTTGTGTTTTGATTTTATGTTGTAAAAAGAAACAAATATCTCAAAAACTTACTGGTATTTATTTTGAAAATCAATAAAGTATGAATATTGGTTAAAAAACACCATTTGTATAAAACTACTTCTGCAGTTAAGTAACCACTTCTTTTGTTGACTTTTTTAATGTACTTCGCGGGAGTCTGAGGCAGAATGAAGAGCTCAATTTTGTTAACAAGAGAACTTCATGTGTTTTTTGCGACACAGAAAATGTTGTGAGAAATCTGTTTAAACCAATTTTTGGCCTTTTAATAAGAAAAAAGATTTTTCTGTGAAAAATATTTACAACAATAACAAAAATGCTGAAGAATCTTTGTCAAAGGGTGAAGAGAAATGAATATCAGTATCATCACTTGAAGTTCTGCTGCACCACATGTGCTGACTCTGCGCACACGACCACCGCTGATCACGGTTAGGTAACAAAAATTGGTACCTCTCACCAAATTTCATCCGTATTTCCAATTCACTACAAGTTAATCGGTGCTAAAGTTGAGCACCTGAGAGCACATCTGGCTGAGAGACAGAGAAAGAGTGGGAGAGAAAGCAAGAGACTACGTCACCCATGCAGCTGGTTGAAGTCATGGTGCGTGAGGGCAACAGTGAGACGACCGCGGTCCAAAGTGTGGTGACAAACCTTAAAACACCTGATCAAACATAAAATCTATCTAAAACCTAAAGAGTGTACCCTGTTTAATAGCCTTAAAGCCAAGTCCCCCGCAGCAGCTGCTGCTAGGTTAACGTTAGCAGGCCTGCAGCCAGCACGGAGGTTGAACTCTCCATGGATGATGAGACTTTAAGTGAGTGACTCACCGACAAGCTCACTGACCTCTTCATGTAATTAATTGTCTACTCAGAGAAGTTGTTGTTGGAGATAACTGGGCTTTTTACTGGCGTTAGCTAACACACAAATTCCTTACCGACATTTTATGTCGTTCGCTAAAACAGTTTGAGTTTTTAGTATGTCAGAAACCTTATTATGAAACAAACAGTTGGTAAATTTATGGGAAAATATTGCAGTACGCAAGCACTGCAGGAGTGACAACAACAACAGCAGCAACAACAACAACAAAATGTCCTCTCCTGCTATGAGAGGTTATTGCAGGCTGAAGGTTGTAGTGACAGCTTTGAAAGAATGGAGGAGGGTAGGGAAAGTTTTTTCTTCTACTGTGTGTAAAATGTTCGAAATAAATAACAAAATGCTCTAAATGAATAATAGCGCTAAAACTGAGATGTCTGGACTTATTTTTTGCACAATTAAATCATATTTTTGCTGTCACAGAGAGAGTAAAGTACTGAAAAAAGGTCACCAGCAAAGCTTCTTGAGCCGATACTCGATCGAAACGTTTGAGATTATCAATCAAAAACACTTTTCATCCATTAATTGTCCCAACTGGTACATTTGGGACATGTTAACAATTCAAAATCGAAGGGATCCTCAATAAAACAACTGTTGTCTATTAGGTCTATAACATATTTAAATGTAAAATATTGTTATTGGTATAAGCCTTTAAAAATCCAGTATCTGTCGGGCTCCACCATGTACTTACTTACACAGTAAGTGCATGTTTAACATCTATTTTTAAACTCAGCACCTTATATATCTCATCTGCACATGATAGCATTTCATGCATACTAATGAATACTTTGTTAGCACGAAATCGATTTTTGCCCGTTTTAGTAGGATGGTCATTAGGCGCAGAACAGAGAGCTGCACTTAAAATATGTCCTCTTCAATTCATCGCTGTGTCTGGTTGTGTTACTACAAAAATTGGTGTTACTTTGCAGGAAAACCTTCAACATAAGTACCTTTAAAGATTGTGTTAATGCTACGACACGCTAGTCTCCAGACAATGTGGAAAAGCCTTTGAAATGATACTGAAACCGCCACCATGGTTTTAATATTAATGATAAAACATATCAATCATCATATCATCATCTGTCTTACTGGGGGTGGATGATATGACTGTCCCATATCTCATTTTAAAAAAGCCAGTGCTGGTGAACTTACATCAGTCAAACCCTGGATAATAAAGTCACTGTAAAAAGAAACCAGTCCTTTTTGGAAAGCAGGTGATGGGAAGGAAGAAGAAGACAGAGAAAGACGAAGAAGAAGAAGAAGAAGAAGAAGAAGAGGCAATAAGTGGAGAAAGAGGGGTTAAAAACGTGAGAAGAAGGAATGAGAACAGGGGGAAAAAATTCAATATATTTTTAATCTAGCGGATGTAATCAGATTATGCGTCTGCCAGGAGCGACGTATTTCATAAGGAATAACCAGTTTCGGAGAGGGAAGGGGAAGCGGAGTGCCGAGGAGGAGCGGTGGAGACGTGCACTTTGGCTGGCCGATCTACATTGACACTGACAGATTCTAATAAATGCGCTGGGAGGCGCCCGGAGAAACACAATGCCGTGTAATCATTTTATCATGACAAACCGGAATTCCAATGCTGTCCCATGTGAGCCCAGCCGGGGGAAAATTGAATTAACTGTGAATTGCTCATGCTTGGGGAATGGGGAAGAGGAAAAAAGTGGGACTGGTGGGGAAGAGGATAGAGAGAGAGTAAGAAGAGGGAGGGAAAGAAGAGAGGAGGATTTGGCCTGCTTTAGTTTTGGCAGTGTCTCTGGACTCTTGGGGCTCAGGCAGCTTCATAGAGGAGCTCTGGTTTCAGCAGCTTCAAGCTAACGACGCTAACTCAGAGATCCAACAGTGACGCAATCGAGCTGTGCATGACTTAGCAGTGCTGAAAACACATTACACACTCGTTAAATGACACGTAGACGCCCTATCCGAGGGAGGGGACTGTTAAAACAATCACACATATCTGCTAACACATGACCAACCACACTCATGCCACATGCAGGTGCTGGTGATACTTAGCTTGTGATTAACTTTAAACAGCTACATTATTCCCAGAATGACAGGAATAAGTAGGTTTTCGTAAGATTGGTGGTTTGGTAACCACAAAAGCCACAGTTATCTTTGTGGCTATGCTAAATTACTGCCTTCAGCTGCCACTCAAATTACTTTTCTGTAGCACTAGTAATATGTCACTTCTTGGCTGGTTGCTCGTACTCAGAGCTCCTCTGATGAAAGACCACTGTGGGTAAGTATAAAGCAGTCGTGTAATTATCGTAACCAGAAAAGTGACTTTCTCTAAATCTTCTGCACGGCTCTAAGTGTGACCATGTGCACATCAGCTTTCGACTCTGCTGTGTGACTGCAGCATAACTTTACGCAAGTCTCCAGAGCTTCATGCAAGCAGCGCAAGCAATATCCAAACCGAGAGAAGAGACTCTCTCATAGGCACTGTTTGGTCTGATTTCCATTGTCCTATATTCAGCTAATATTTAACACACCCATCTTGGTTTTCCCAAGCTGAACGCCCAGCCTCTTCTTCATTCCACAGGATGCATGACATGCACCTAAAGCTGTTGGTAAATCCCTAAAAATACCAGAAGAAAAGGAACTCGTCCAGTCAAGCAGTTAAATTTCAACAGCAACAGTTAAGCTAACTAGCCAGCAGCTGTCCCTAAACTAAGACAAACACATGGAGAACTTGTTGGGGGACTCAGTAGACAAACATTTTGCTTGTCTTCGCAGGTGCTTGCTAATACCTCCTGTCATGTGAGCTACCAAGTTTTCAATCTGTCTCTAAGGAAATACAGCTTATTGGTTGAATTTACACTCTTGTTTTTGTCATACAGTAACTCGCCTACCTGTTCCATCCAAGACACATGAAATGGATAACTATATACAATACTGGGGCTAATACAACAAGTTTATAGCTAGACAAAATAAATACCAAGTTATTAAGGGTTATGCTAGCTTAGAAAACAGTGCACTATTTTATGCATTTATTTCTCAAGCTAATTTCCAACCCATAAATGACATGACAGTTCCCGAAGCCAAAACCTCTCGAATGCCTCCTAGTGTCTGGCTGCAGAATAGGTCATAAATCCAGCGCTTTCATTTTAGCAGATGGGACAAGGGCCAAACTTAATAAGGTACACATCAAATAAATGTTTTCCCCAAACATGGTATCTGTCACTTTGGTTAGTTCTTATCACTCTGGTGTTTGCTCAAGTGTTCATTTTCCTTTTAAGTGTTGTTTTATTTAGTTATGTGATTCTATTAATATGTGGTAGTTAAATAACGTCTCCACCTTCATGGAATCTGCTCATTTTTGTCTCTGTGGAGGTATTTGGTCCTCTTGAGGATGGATATATAAAGATCGCACACACAGAGGCAGTACAGAATCTGCCCTGCTGCAGCCCGTGACTCCAGATTAGGGCCTGTCAGGGTTCCGAGGTCGCTACGGATACAACCCAGATGCTGCAGCTACACAGCAGCTTGTCGCTGTGGAAACGGGAAGTGTTGACTGCTGAGAGATAAAGGGCTTGATTCTTCCCCCTGCTGAACACATGCCAGAGAGGAAAATGAACGTACACACACATGCTGTACACACTCGTGTACAGTGCATCAGTGAATGTGTTGTAGTACATGGGGTTCACGCGAAGAAGGAGCCTCTTCCTCTTATCCTTTGGACTCCCACACAATCCCTCTTTTTCTTTTCCTTTTGCTGTCACTCTATCACTCCTTAATCATTAATATTACAGCTTTGACCCAGGCAAATGAGGATGAGGCAGGGATTTACATAATTAGCCCCACTTGGTGGACAAGTCCCACTCCAGACCCTACGAGAGCGTCTCTAGTGGGCTCGCTCTGTTTCACATGCAGGAGACTGCGTACAGTTAGATAACCACAGCTGAGAGGAGGGAAAGTGCCAAACAAATGACGAGCAGACAAAAGAGTGCATGTTATAGATTTTGTGATAAAGGAATGTTGCCCCGGGATAAAAAGACAAGGCTTAGTGAAGTAGTGGCTTTGACACTGGCACTGCGTCAGTTAAAATGCCAAGTGAATGAGATAACCCTTGAAACTTTGTCAAATGAGAATTACAGTGGGTGAATTTCCATGTTGTATTAAAGGAGATAAATCTGCCTCTTGTCCTTGAGTGACAGCAAATGTGTATATCAAATTTAATGATTTCCAAACCAGGAAATATATACATACATATGTATATATTCATATGGTTTGGATGGATAATTTCAGTCTCTAAGTAACTATGACTACATCTGTTAAACAGTGGAAAAAATACAGTATTTCACTATTAGTTACATATTATAATAAAGCTCAACTTTGGCAAAATTGTATTTTAATACAGTAAAATAGTTTATTCCATTGTAGTGAGCAGAAATATGACATAAATACAGAGGAGACATAAAAAAGCTCATTTTAGCCTCAAACTGAACATAAGGTTTTGCAAGGCAAAGTGCTTTACAGGGGCCCAAATATACATTTATGATGAGACTTTGAGAAAATATTATAATTGAATTTAAGGGACAATATATTAAAGAAAGTGACAAAAAGTAATGATGAAAAAGAAACTTCGAAGACAATGAAAATAAAAGCATGTAAAGGGCCTAAACTGCTATGAATTCAGAAGGAGTTATTGTATCTAACTTACTGGAAGGCCACAGCAAACATGAATGTCAAGTCCTGATTTGAGTGAGCTGACAGTTTTAGCAGACCCTCACGTATTCAGGAAGCCTGTTCCACAGGTGGGGAGCATAAAAACTACAAGCTGCTTCACCTTGCTTGGTCTTGATCCTGGGAGCACTGTGTAAACCTGTCCCAGATGTCCTGTGAGGTCTGGACGCTTCGTAACGTGCGAGTAAATCAGGGGTTTATTTAGGCCCTAGTCTTTGTAGTACTTTATAGACAAGTAATAGGACTTTAAGTGACACACAGAAAGCCAGTGCATTGATTTAAGGTCTAAGAGTTGTAAAACCGTCCTGCATGCATGCAATAAGGAGTGACGTTTTCTGCAAAGTTGCAGTGGACAGTCATGTTGGTGTCATTTCCCCGAAAGCTTTTGGCTGGTAAACGTCGCAACGTCAGTTATTTGAGAAATGTAGTTCCTTTGACATTCATTGCATAACTTCTTTTTTGACGAAAAAAACCCTCTCTGCCTCAATCAGACGTTTGAACTTCTTGTACAGCATCGTGTAAGTTTTATTAAAAATTTTAGACTCTCCATTCATGCATTGCGATTCAATAACCCTCATAATCCTTTGTTGCGCATTTGAACGGAAAGGCAGCTATTGTCACCGCAGTGAAACAGACAAATGGACTAAAGGCAGCAAAAGGCACAGGGTTGAAAACCTTATTTTGAGTGTGACGGAATGATGTCCTCATCCCAACCGCACAGGACTCCTGGACAGGTTACAGCTGGACAACCAGCAAGGCAGTGAAAGTTCATGTGCTTAAAGCAAGCAGAGCAGAGAGGATGCAGAAGGGGACAAGTGAAGGGACGAAAGGACGGATGGATGCAACAGAGAGTAGCTGTGCAGAGGAATAGCATTAAAGAAGGCGGCACTGCAAGAGCACGTCCAGACAGAGTGGCCCGAAGCCCAGGGGATGTCAGCCTTTATCAAACCCACACACACAGAAACACACACTCAAACTGAAGCCTCGTCTTGTCTGCTTGACAATCCCCCACACTATTAGCTCTTGTAAAGATTTCTGATTGGTATATGTCATGCTCTGAGTTTTCCTAGAAAACAGCAGTGCCTAGTTATGAAGTAATAGCCTTAATCAGTGGCTGGCTCTGTACCTGAACCTAGACCTGTAGCTTAATCATCACTGTTTGGTTTTCTCCATGGATACAGCGAAGACGTCCCAAAATACTCCCACTTCATGACAACATGCCCCAAAAGTAGGAAAAATGAGGCCCAGCGTTATGTGAGAAGAATGAAGCGGTTACGTAAGTTAAAAACAGACAAGGAAAGCGTCTGTTGATACACGAGAATCACATTAGGCTGATCACATCTTGTTTCACTTCATCTTGATACAGCTGGTGTGCAACGATAATGCGTGACGGAATGAGGCAAGCAAAAAGGAAAGTAAAACAATGTGCAAATCTGGGTTATTTTCACTGTCAAGAACAGCTCACAAACAAGTTATTTTCTGAGAAGGGGCATCTGAACTGAAAGACAAAAGACACGTGACCAAAACACAGAGGCTTTTGTACAGTGAAGCTCAGAGAGGGAAGTTGTCACATGCGATGACTCAAGCACTTCATGGTTTCTCTCCTTGTCTTAAAAACATGCTTGATTAAGCTCAGAGGACCACAACACTGTAAAGTTATACAAGACAAAAAACTTTATTTACTTACAAGTCTGACTGATGCCTGTGAGGGTCTTTCACAAGGTTTGGGAGGGGGGAAGTTGCAAACGTCCGAGTATTGATTTATAGGTACTCTTAGAGCAGGAATGGTATGTTTAACAGTAAACTCTAGATTTATGATGCTGCCAAATACCATTGGACGGATGTGAACATTTGATACTTAACACCTGCCAGTGCAAGCCTGCTTTAAAACAGAGAGTCCATGTATATAACTGGCACATACAGTACTTTAGTCATAACATTGTATCCAAATATGGCAGCTGGCCACAAACTAGAGAAACCTTGCAGATGGCTGGAAATGGAGCGGCCAAGGATTCCTGGGAATTACTTTTATACGGGACTATTCTGCGGTGCATGATTTACATGCAATGCCAACATTTGGTGCCAATACAGGAAGTAGTGTGACCTTTATGTCGCAACACAGGGTGAGGAGGTTGGGTGGTGAATAGATAGCTGTGTAGTGTGTCTAAATATCACGGCAGAAACCAGCATTTGTGACCCATCACAGACCTTTAATTATCTTCCACTTCTTTACCATAACCGTAATTTAAAAAAGAAGTTTGACGAGTACTTATTTTTCATTTAGAGTTTCCATATTATGTTACAAAAACAAAGAAATAAATATATTGGCACTAACTGTTTTTGCAGAGTTGTGCAGTATCGATGTTCAGTCTGGCGATTGACGCAAAAAGGAAAAAACCTAGAGCCACAATGGAAACCACTGACTAACACAATGCCTACAAGATCCGCTCCATGATAACAGTGACTGTACAGAGCTGCAAAGCACAGAACAACACCATAAGTGCACACTATGGTAACAGACTTAATCTATAATTGACCCAGAATCCAAAACTGAACTGATTCAAACAGGTTGTTTTATCTGGCTTCTATTAAAGAGAGGCTTTAACTTCAGCCTGCAACAGGGCAAAGTTATTTAAAAAGTCGAACAAAAATTGCCCTCGAAAGTCAAATAGTTGACTTCTCTTTGTAAGCACTTAAGCACAGAAGCTTGTATATTTGACTTTTCATCTAAGAACCTGATGTTCTCTGAAGCAGTAGCTCAGCTTTTGTTCTGATTCAATCGCTCGTGGTTCACTCTCATCCAAACCTGAAGTGCTCCACCTGCCGGTTACTTCATAGCAACACCTGTTAAAACTATTTACAGGGTTTACTCCAGCACTTCCAGGACATCCAGGGTTGCTTCAGTATCCCTGAATGTCCATAATGCTCACTTGAATTTTCTATGTTGTTCAGTCTGTAACTCTCTCAGCAACGCCTCCATCCAAGCAGCTCCAGGCTCGGGTTGAAGGGCTACCATGGATCAAATGTGGAAGTGGAGTGTGAATGGTGAAGGACTGGAGGTAGAGTCTTAACTGTCTCTACCTCTCCTCTCTGTCTCTTTTCTCTCTCTGCTTGAGTCACTTTGGGACGATCAACCTGCAAAGGAGTGTGAAATAAGGGCACCGGGATCTCATCCATCAAATCCACATGGAAGGCCCTTGAGGGGCCCGTGTGGAGAGCGGTAACCACATCTAATACTGTCGTGAAACTATGAGCGAACTAGACTTCCGTCCTCACAAAGATACAGTCAAATTAAAGATGTCCGTCATGGATCACTTCACTGGCTAGCGACATGGTTTGACAGATGACTTTAGAGTCCGCTGCCATCAGAATGAATCTACTTGTGAGATTAAGGGCGATGAGCTTGACAACAAAGCCTACAATTTGTCCATGGTGGGTTTTCTGTTTAATATGGCAGCATTGAGCTCATAGTGCTAGTCTCCTCCACAGCCCTCTCCATCCCGAAGAGCTTTAATCTCCCACTGGGCCTCTGGGCGACCCATCCAACACACATTTGCATACATCTGCATATTTCCCATTAGGCTCCACTTGTTGCCTTTTCATGGAAAACTCGGATATGGTTATGATCACCCTCGACGGTAATGGTCCTATCTTTCTCTGCCCGTTTCTTTCTTCCTTTTCTCCTCAACTTTATTTTTCCCCCCACCTCTTGATCCCTTGTTTCCACTCTGCCGTCTCACTCTCTCTGTTATAGCTGTGATCAGAGTGCAGTATGGAGGTCTGATCCGGAGACAAAGCTCCCAGTTAGATCTGCGGTGCAAGCTATAGTAAACCATCTGGGGCCACTGACAGCCTCCGGCCTGAGAGAACACAATAACAAGACAGAATAAATGAATTCAGCGCACAATGACCAGGACTGAACCAGACTAATTAGATTAATATGTGATCAACTATTCAATTAGGCCCATTCAGCTGCAGAGCTCAAGAGGTATGGATACATGCAAATGAGATGAGTGAATACAAATTGGGGGGAAAAAATGCCATCATGAGAGACGAAATGAATGAATAAAGAGTGGTAACAACCTTCATTTACCGACTACGCTGTGTGTGTACATACAGGGGAGTGCATTAGCGTTTTATCGTACAGCCATGATGTGCAAACATACCGAATGGCAGCACATGACTTCAGAAGGCCAGCTGCTGAGGAGCAGCCTACCGTGGCGGAGCTTAGTTGAATCAGTGTTGGTGCAGGTTAAAACACTCTCTGAGGTGAATTAATGCCAATGTTTATTTATCATACAGCCAATGTTTAATTTTGCTCCGGAGTCTCTCGATTGCTCGTTAAGTTCAGATTTATGCCAGACAGGTGGACAGAGCGTGTGAGTATGTGTCAGTGTCGAGCTTCCAGAGGGAGTGTGGACATCCAAAGGGGTGTTTTTCTGTCTGGCATCCAGTGTGTATGCTGGAAAAGACCGCAGCCTCCAATAACACTTAAAGGCTTAGTTAATTTAAATTACAAGAAAGGAGGCACTGTTCTACTTGCTGTGGCCTCGAGCAGATAGTTCTGGTTTTTGTTTGTCCAGCTTTTGAGGTATCCGTCTGTGCCAACACAATGACAGCGAACAGACTGTGTCCAACCCACACCTTAGTCTCAACGGTTCACACTGGAGCTGTTTTCTGCGGAAGAAATAGTTCCTAACAAGAAGTGTGGAACAGCCAGAGTTACCATGACATTGTTTCTAAAAAGACAAATTGCATCAAATGTAATTTTATGAATGAAATTCGATTCACTTTCATGGCACTGTGTTGTTTCAGAGGCAGCTACCTCATCTGGGCAAATTGAACAAAAACTATTGGCATGGTTAGATTTTACTGGGAGTAAGTCTGAAATATGTTGGTCTGATGAAAACATGAGAATATATTTCCAGCCCAGACTAGATGGAAATTATATTTAGCACCACCTATTGGACAAAAATTAGTCATGACAGTGTTCTCTGAATTAAATACAATAACAAAAGCCGTTATTAGCTTCCTCTTATAAGGACTAGTGCTTTGCTATCAAAAGGAAAGTGCACTGAAGAAGGTGGCATTCACCGAAAAGCTCAGCATCACCTTTCCCCAGCTGCTTAATTTTCTGCAGGGTGCTAATCAAGCGCCTGTCTCTGCTCATGAATGTTGAGGGAAACCTTGCGCATTTAAATGTGCATTTAATTGCGTTGGTTCTGGAAGCGTCGTTAAGTAAGAGCTGGGAAATACATTTCTTAATGCGACTTAGTGATGCCCGGCAAATCAAAGACCATCAAGCGAATTAATGAGGATGAGCGGCGAGCACATTAAGAGCAGAGATGGAGCGCCTCCATAAACAAATACATATCTCTCAACTAGACAGCAGGGACAGAGGGATAATGTGGAAGACTCAATACATACACTTCCCTGTCAATATACGTGCTTCGCTATCCATTCCAGCACAATGTGCCCCACTTTAATAGTGTAAATACACACAAACAGACACACACACCTTTTCTTCCACTATGTTTTTAAAAGACAGACAGATGCTTCTTCAGCGGCGTTCCTTTGCTCCAGTGAATAGAGCTGAGAAAGCTTCTAAAGAAGAAGAGAGGAGCGGGCAGGAGGTGGGGGAGGCGGGGGAGGCAGGGGAGGCGGTGGTGGCGGGGAGGGGGCAGAGATGAAAAAGTGGAGAACTAGAAATGTGAAACCTTCCCGGTTATTAAAAGCTGTCTTGCGAGGGTAGCGCTCCTGTTGTTAAGTACTCTTTCAATTATTAACGGCGCTGCCGCTTTCATCCATTGGCGCTTGAATGCCAATACAGCTCCAACACACACTTTCACCGCCTGCCTTCTTTTCTTTTCTACTTGGTAACAGGCGCGCACACACACACACACACACACACACATCAGGTATTCAGCTGTAATTGTCGCAGAGCTGATGAGAGGACAGGTCAGCAATGAGAATGATTACATAAAACTGGAGGTTTTGAGACTGTCTGAGAGCTCTTCAGCATGAACATATGATCAGAGACAAAGAGAATAACTTCATCACTACGGTGAAATTTAGAAACCACACTCGCATGAACATATTTCAACATTAGCGGACGAGCCTCTGGGGGGAGCTGCAGGAATACACTGATGGCCAGCATCACTCGCGTCAGGCCCAATTTGGGGCATTTTTCTCACCTGTCAAGTGCCCGTCAAGCTTCGGCAATAAAGGAGAGGAGATAAGGAGAGAGATTTGAGATAGTTTGGATTGAGCCGCGGGCAATAAGAGAGGAGCAGGAAGCTTTTAGGGTGTTATCCTGCCTCTCTGTTCGCAGCTCCAAATGTTCCTGTGCCTCTGATGAGACGGGCTCATGTGACAGATTACCAGCGCAAATGCTGCTCGAGGAAAAGCTGGCACAGGGGGAGATCCAAACACACCATTGTAAGATATATAAGTGTGTGTGTGTGCAGCATAAGACCAGAAAGACTGATGGTATCCAGTAGAATGGCAGGATTATATTTGTGCCTGACGTAGTCACTGGATGAAGGTAATAAGATGGATTTCTGGAATGAAAATGCAGGACGCCACTTACATATTCATGCATTTATGGCTGTGGATCTCTGTGAGGTTCAAGGATCTCAAAGGGGGAATTAAAACTCCACTTCAAAAATGAGGGATACGTTGAGTTTCTTACAAGGCATAACTTAAACCAGTTAAAATGGTAAATAAGTTCAAAAATTATTGGATTATATATTTTTGTTTTTGAATGATCTCTTATTGTGTTATTTATCAGCCATTAATGAGAACAAGTTTTTGGTTGCCAGGTCGTGATGAAGGCCTTTAGGTTGGTGCTCATTCTCAAGCATAACC
>JAQQZW010000015.1:17035468-17045656 GCA_029814745.1 Zanclus cornutus | reverse complement strand
AAACCCCTCAGCCTGCAGCACAGGCACACACCGACACACACACACCGACACACACACACACACACACACACACACACACACACACACACACACACACTCCTGTATGTGCGTTTCTCAGGTCTTCCTGCCTTTTTGTTGCTCAGATCAATGCAGTGGCCTTCAGATTTAATTATGTTTGCTCCGGGTTTACTCCAGACAAACGAGTTACGTGCATGGTCATACGTAACCTGACTCAGGCCCACACACCTGCAACGCAAGCTCCTCCTCTTTACACCTGTCTTTCCAGTGGCAGAAGGCGAGTACTGGTATGGTGATCGAGTTTTAAATACCGGCCGGTGGTCATGGCTGGCGTGACCCCAGCGACCCCTCCACTGCAGTTCACAGCTCCTAAGAGCAGGCTTGGGCCTTTGCCGTGAATGGAGCTTTAAATGAAGCCCATTATCCAGTTGCACAGCCTCCCAAAGTGAAGTCCCTCTGGGGGCTTCCCTTAGGGGCTGGCGAGGGTGTCCAATATGGGTCTTTAGCCAGGAGTTAGGGGATGAGGGGTGCATCCATTACGGCTCTGGTGGATGTAATGTCCAGATGGCCAGGTGCTACGGAGGGACCTGTCCCACCATGTAACAATCCCAGCTTTCATCCCCGGGCCCACCTCGACCCTCCACCGGCAACAGACCTGGTGGTCACACAGGGCTGGTCAAGCGGAGAGAAGAGGAGGAGGAGGAAGAGGGAGTGGTGGACCTGGAGATGTTTCATTGAGAAGATTCAAAGCTCCCTCTTAAAGTCCTCTGTTGAAGTTTGGGCTGTTTATGAAAATAATTAACTCCACATTGGTTCAACCTAATTCTGAAAGTCATATGACAGGAATCTATGACAATGTCAACAGCACGTACAGAGATTTTCTGAATCCTCAATCTGTCAACATGTCTATGTTAGGCAAGAGTGACAGATAGTTACATAAATGTAGGACTTGCTACATCATCTCAACAGTCATCCTGCTTCTCTTTGAGACTGGAATTACCCGAAGCAGAGGTAGAGGAAAAAAAAAATCTATTTTCGATTCCCTGTTGCTTAAGAGCTTGGCAAGTGTAAAGCATGCTACGCTCCCATTCCAACCCTTCACCACTCACGCAAACACATACGTACATTCAGAAACTCACACACTTCCCACCCACATGCATACAAATCCCACCCCAGTACACACAGGCCCATTGTGAAGCCACAAAACAGAAACAACAAGCCGCTCAAAAAACACCCAGGGGACTCGCAATTCACTGCTCAATCAATCTAACCGCTGTGCGAGCAGACGCATGCACTCACTCTCACACGCTCTTAAGGCACATTTAAATGCAACAAATATGTTTTATGACAAATGAATGAAAAACATGCTCGCAGAGAGCACTACGTTGCATTGCCCTCGAGGGACAGGACAGCAAGTGCAGATATAGGATTACTAGAATTGACGCTTCAGTCTTTCCATTGTGAATGTGAAAATCCAATGAGGAGCCTCTAAGTGGATGCGCTCACACAGTGAACCTGTTCAGAGGCCACTAATTAAATCTAAACTGGTGCTGACATTGATTTGAGAGGCCATTATGGTCCCCTTATGGTCATAGAAGCCTCGTATGTTTTACAAATGGTGTTTGCGAGGGAGGCCATAGCACCACAGCAAAAGTGGCAACAGCAAAATTTACTGGTGTGTGGAAAACACATGTAGGAATAGAAGACTATAACCATAAGAAAAAAAGTGATGAGTGTATTATGATCAAAAGAAAGGAGCAAGGAGGAATTTTGGAGGAACCTAAAAGTTGTTTTCCACATGAACCAGTCTACCTCCACCACAAAAAAAATGCTCTTAAAATGGTCTCATCCAACTGTCAACGTGTCAGCAATCCATCAAGTTTTGCCTCCAACTATATTTTCAGAGAGGAGTTGAAGAACACACTTAATGGGTTAATTAGGCCAAGACTGAGGCACAAAAGCAACTGTTTCTCACCTGAGGGAGTAGCAGGTGATGAGGCTTTGGAGCTGAAGATGATGCTTCAACTTTTAGACTGAAATTTATTAGAAAGAAGAAAGGATACTTTCAAAATAAGACATCTTCAGACATGCATGAACACAACAAACGCAATCAGAATGAAATAAATCTACTACATTTAAATAATTTATTGTTAATAAGTCACACACAAATTGGGAATATTGTGAAATTTACAGGACGGAGTGAAAAGGGACATTATCCATGACAAGAAACAGCAATTTAGGGGAAATCTGCTATTTGAAATAAACATTCTGGCAGGTAGTGAATAACGTCTAACTATTGTTTTAGACATTTTATAAATGATGTAAAATTCCATAAAGTTATCTGATTTGATTTCCAAATTAACATCAAATTAGCCTGACTCACAGGAACAGGAGACCATTTTGTCTTTTTACCTCATATATCACTGCATCATGTGCTACCCAAAACAATTGTGATTGGTTTAAAGAAATACAAACAAGCCAGTGTGTTTTTTTTCCCCCTGCACCAGAATGATAATGGGTTCATCCACACTTTTCTCCAGTGCTAGCACAGCGCTAAAACGAAGCGTCGAGATAGTTCTGCCTGTGTGAGACTACATACTTGTAAACAATGACCTTCAAGTTCATCATTCATCACTTTTAGTTTCTTCTTTTTTTAAGTAAAGGTGGGAGGAAGGGACAGGGGGGAAGTAGAGAAAATGTGATCAGGAACTACAGGAAAGGTGCGCGTGTTTTCCTGAGTTTCAGTTGCCTCGGTGATTACCATAACCTCTGACAGCATGTCGTTAAACTCTAACTGAGTCACGGTGGATGTGTCAACCCTCTTTTGAAGCTACAAACGAGAGGGGAAGAACAATGAAGAAGGCAAGAGTTTTGGGAGAGGAATAAAGATTTGAAATGCACCAAAGAAAGAGCTGCTGGAGTTTCACAGAGAGAAAACTCCTGGGAGAGTATCTGTATGACATGTGTTAATAACTCATAAATATCCCACCCAGTCCCCTTCTTCACCAGGGATCGTTGCTGCGAGGCATTGACGTCCGGGTGAAGGAAAGTTCAGATAGGTTTGTTTTCCCTGCCTGACAAACTGTATGCACAGAACAATCACGAGGCACAGGGAATGCAAACCTCACTTAGCCTATATATTTCAACAAGAGTGTTATTCAGAGGAAATTAAGTACACAAAACTGGTCATCTATCTTTAAAAGTTTTGCTGTTTGTGTTGAGTCTGCTATGTTCTTAGTCTCTTTTATCAAATGAAGCAGTTGAGTAACGATGACAATGCTAACTTGAGTTCATTTTCTCAAGGAAAAACCAAGATAATTAAACACATCTTCAATTAAGCAGTGGTGGAGAATTAAGGCTTAGGGCTTTATCACACTAAAAACTCACACGGGAATGAAAACCCCTCACTATAGCAGCAATTAGCAGCAGCAATTTAGGTGTTAGCTTGCTCACTAGCATGCTAGCAATCTGGCTAGCTCACTGTGTATCTTAAAGTTACAAGACACAACCCTGCTGGATAATGTGTCAGGAATTAAAGCACTGCAGATCTTTTTCACTTCAATTTGTAGTATCTTTTTTAAAATTACGTATATCACTCACATCCTAAATAAAACGTCATTAGCTAAGAGGATTTTTCAATGTTGGACCACTACTTCAAAACTCAGTTGGGAGACTTTGCTATTGATTTGTAGCCAAAGGGTTGAGTTTTGGGTTTGAACTCTTTCGACTCTCTGAAATTAAATAAAAACAGGTGATAACATCACCAGCGCTGGAACTTCAGGTCAAAAAAAGAAGCAGTGAAGAAAGCCGAGCAGCAGGTGTTGACTTGCGCTGCTAATGCTAATGCTAATTCTGATGCTAGCCACTAAATTTAGAGATGCTAATGCTATAGCTGAAGCACATACCAAGACTGATATGATGAAAGGATGAATGCATGTTAAAGGGTGTTTAGGTTTCATAGGCCTGCTGAGAAAAAATGCCACATTGACGTTAGCATTAAAGCACAGCAATTTAAGGCTTTAATAAAGGCAAAGCTAATGACATATAACTGAAATTTGACTCCAAAAAGAGAACAAAAAACTGGCAAAGACTGAGACGTTTAATTTAAGTAACATTTTGCAGCTGAATGTAAAAAATCTCATGACTTCTGCTATAATCAGCTGTGTTTGGGACTGAATGGTTGCTAGTTTGAACTCCGGTATTGGTTAGGAACAGAAATAAACAATGCTCTGCCTTTCTCTAATTAACTACCATTAAGATTTCTTTTCATAACTTGGAAGTCATCCCTTCAAAAATACAGTGATGACGGAAATTCCAGTTTCCTGTAAACATGATATAAAAAGACCACTTAATGTAATGACTGTACAATGCCAAGACAGGTTATCCAAATTTTTTCACTGTTTATTATACAAGCCTGCCAATATTAGTGGCTTCTGTGCTTATTTGTTATTATTTTGGCTCACCTCTGCATGATAGACAACAAAAACTTCCCACATCCTTTATGTAATTACATGTCATTAACTGAGTCATCAAATGGTCCTCGTTAGCTGCGGTGGTAACGAAGCTCATCAGTGTGAATGCGCATGAACTTATCGAGCTGCTCAGCCGACTTTTCTTGGATGGATTTACAGATGTGGCTCTTATCTACAGAAAAGACTAAGACAATAGGCTCACTGGAAGCATGAAGTCAGGTTTCGGAATTAGTCTCCATTGACTGATACCGTCACCCCACTCAACTTTCACACCTAATTAATTACCAAGTGTGAAAAATACAACATTAACAAACAACCTGCCATCACAGCCAGACGACGCAAAAGTAAAGAAAATGCTTTTAAAAACGTCTGGCTCATCCAAACTCTATTTACTCAACTTCTCCTGGTATGTGGGAGTTGTTCTCTTTCTTTCTCATGGGCCAACAATTACAGGAACATTTTCATCTCCTTGGAATAAAAAAAAAAAAGTCCTCAGAGGGGAGAGACGCACGTTATGTTGCGAAGGAAAAGCCCTACTTTTGGGAGGAGAAGAAAACTGTAAGAGTGATGGAGATGGATACGATAAAGGCAAGCAAGGGAGAAAAAAAGAGAGTTCAGGCCAAACAAGAAAGATTGATGAGACCCGATAAGAGGTGTTTTCCTTTTCTGAAGACTCACTTGCTGTCCTTCTCTTCCCTCTCTTTCTCTTTCCTTCCCTCGGGCTGATCCCTCTCTTGCGTGTCCGGACGGGCTCGAGTCAGTACCAGGTAAAACTGGTCACCCGAGTCCTCCCTCATATCTTACCCCACCTCCATCTCCCCTTTTGCTCACCTGCCCTGAGGCAAACCTCCCCCTCCATCTGGCACCATGAGTAAGAGCAGGAGAAACCGCCGGAGTGTGCTGATGAAACATTACATAAAACAATACCCCCACTGTTGAGCCAAAGTTTTGTATGAAACAACTTTTTTTTCCCGTTGATTTGCATCAACATTGTTCCAAAATGAACCCATGTATGCATTTGACAATCCAAACTTTTGTTTGTCCCGCTGCTCTCAGCGCTTGGCGACAATAGGCCAGCTCTCAAGGTTAAGCTCCAGATGTGTTAATGTGCTAAGACCGTGTGCTCGGGCTTTTTAAGACATTTGAAGAAACAGTCGAGTGAATAGCAGAGGAAGAAAAGAAAAGGGAAGGGATGAAAGACGAGGAAAAAGCTCATTTCTGCTGACATGGACGGGCTGCTTAAAGGGGACAGCGAGCCAGGGTAGCAGAGAGTGACAGAGCTACAATGGAAACACAATGGAAACTCTCCTTCCCCCAACGCCAGCCATCTCCCCTCACTGGGTTTTTTATCCCACTGTTGCCCCTGCCAGGCAACAACGCGGGCCAGGCTTGTTCAGCAGAGCCGCAATAAGACAACACTAATAAACGCCAACTGGGGGGAAAAAACAACAAACAGCTTACACTTTCAAATTTTACACTGAACTAGTCAGGGCTAATTCCTCCTCCAATGTTTAGGGGAAAACACCAACCCTCACTAACCCCTTCATTTTTCTCTCAAACTACCCCGTCCCAACCCCAACCTGTTTATCCACTGTCAACAATACAGGGCCTGCCGTTGGAGCGAGGCACCTGCTGCTTCCTGGTTCACGGCTGGTGATCGAGAGGTGTTCAGATAAACAAACGCCGTCTCGTTTGGTTCAGGTGTTGACAGCGACACATTCCCGCGTTTCATCTGCTCCTCTCTTACGCAACCCCACACTGCACTGGCACTCTGCAATGCTTTTTTTGACAGATTGCTTTCCCTCACTGGGGTTAAGCAGATTTCTGTGTGCATATGTTTGAGTGTCTTTACTTTGCTTATTCTGCAGCTTCAAAATTGCTTGCGCAGGCACCATAAAGTGCAGCGCTCCATGGCCTTCCCCTAGAGCAGAAGCGAGATGAACTGTTTATCTGTCTATTACTGTATAAACCACACCCTCCCTCATCCTGAGTAAGGCCCCGATGGAAGAATGTCTCTAAACTTCAGTAAACAACACCACTGCAGTTCAGGTGAATCATCAAAGACACTAGAACCCGAGGGCTAACCCACAAATCAAAATTACAAAAGACTCAAGAGAGCGCCCGTGGTAATCTAAAGGAGAGGCCATATTTTTTGAGGACTCTGTTTTAATCTTGACGACATACATCTGAGGCAGTAGATCGTCAAAAGAAGTTATGGGGGTTTCTTTGTCTGCCCACTTTGTGTGACTGCCACTAGAGGTCAAGGTCTATTAGCAGCATTCTTATCTCTTCCTCGCCGTTTAGACTGCACTTAAGTAAATTAGAGGCCACAGTGAACACACACTCCTCCCTCAGCCTAATCCATCCTTCCTCAAGTTCGTCTACTGTCCCGGGCTCTTCACTCTGCTCTGTAGAACACAAGGTCTGGTTTTCAACAGCACATACTTCATGGTTTATTTTGAAAAACCTAGAAACTGGAGTTTCGGCCCTCTTGCATTGAAGAATTTGCTCCATCGTGCAGTTATCTTTATTAAATTGTAAGCTAACATGACTTGTTGCCAGAGCTAAAGGCAGGACTGACAGGTACTGACTGAAATATTTGAGGTTTTGAGGCTGCTTCAGGCAATAATTCACACTGGGAGGGCAAACAATCTCTTCAGCTATTTTTCAATAAATCATTTTTGATCTTTTAATGTTGGCAGAGTGGTTGTACATTTTGAAATTGTTAGCAGAAACATAATTAACGTTTTTTTTTCCTTCATTTTTTTCCACAATGAAGTGGGATTAGAGGGAAAATAATGAGCGGAATTAATTTGGCCTAACTTTTGCAATTGTTTTTTACTACCACGATTATCTATCACCTTCATTTACATGATATGATGTTTTTTAAACTTTTACTGACATGTTGGTTCACACAGGCAGGCGGTTACAACTCTCAGGCAACAAATGCATGTGAAGTGCAGTGCTTGTGAAATCATGTCATAGTGCTAAACATTAAACTGTGGAGCTTATGGTGATGTGATCATAGACCGCTGATGACCTTTTGCCAGAGAGCTGCCGGTCTGTACGTGCTGCAGTGGTCAACCCAGGCCAGCATTACCTCAGGAAAGAGATTTCACTATGAAAACACCAGCCGTCTCTGCTGGCTGCCTCCAGTACAAACACTCCCAGGGCTCCCAGAGGGAGGTGGGGTGGCTGTGGGAGCACAGTGGGCCAACAAGGACCGGGGAACATGGTGCAGTGGCAGGGGTAGGGGGACAATTTGGGTCAGGGAGGGTGAAGCAGACTCCCTCAGTAGCATTCTTGTAAAGCTCTAAAGGAATCATGGTTGATCGTCACTGTGAGGGTTGATTACAGACTGTGCAAAAAAGGTCAGATTGCATCAATGTGGTGATCCGCAGCTGCAAGTTTTGCAAGTTTTAAGCAGTTTTTCACTGTGTTGGCGTTGTCTGTCAGGATGACATCATCTGATTATCAGAACTCAGCTGCAAGCACTAACTGGAGCGAAAAAACTGGTGGTCAAAAGTGAGCAAAGTCAATATCATTAAGAGGGTTTAGGCTGGACATGCTGTACCAAAGTCTTGATGTTTTGATACGAGAAATAATTCTATCCTGAAGATTTTATATTGAATTTAAATAGGCAAAAGCTTTGCAAGATTTTTCCAGAACTGACTCATCACCGCTTACAGTTCGTTTTAATTATTTGCAGCTGTATGTAGCTCCTCAGTTTCATTTGTGATTTGAGTCGTGGAACAATATCGTCAATCAACGGCACAGAATAAAAAAAAATTAGCCAGGAAATTTCTATCACATAGTCAACTTATTTGGTTTTTTCAAAGCTTTCAGCTACATCTCATGGCCTTCTGTTGATTTCAAGCTATTACTGATGACTAATAAAGCCCTGAGATGTTATTTAGCAGATCTTTCATTGGTCTTTGTCCCTTCCATAAGAACTGTGCTCAGGCATCAGGAACAGAGCTGCAGTTGTTCGCGTTTATCATGTACCGTATCGTCCCGTCCCCTCTGATTCATGTTCATCGTGCACTTGCCAGGTAAAAACATTTTTTCATGAGAGAAAATCACATCAGAAGGAAAAACAAGGAAGTGCATAAATCTTCATCTGCTGACACCTGATTGTCATGACCATGACGGAGCTCCCTGGCTTGTCAGCTCTGTGGGAAATAAGGGGATTTTTCTCATCTTGTTGTTCTCACACAGCGCTTGATGACCCGAGAACTTATTGTGATTTTAAAACTCTTGAATTATTCTTCAGGGACAGCATTGGACTCTATGTGGCAAACTTCACTGATGAAACCTGATAAAAATGGCGATATACCCTGACGATATATTTGATATAAAAGCACACAGTGTCTTGTGGCCTTTATCTCACATCGGACATGTCGGATTTTCTTGCTAGAAATGTTCTCACAGGCACCAAATTCAAGTGATAAAGCTGTTTTTTCTCAAGTTGAGTTTCATTTTTAACCTTTAGTCACGTCGATATAGCACAAAAACCAAGTTCTTGTTGTGTCCACAACGAGAACACACATCTTTATTACATGTTTATCGCCAGACTAAACAAAACTAAGATTAAACTGGCTCGTCAAAGCCGCGGGACAACCGTTTGTTTATCTGTTGTCTTTTGAGTTTGGTTACCGGACAAAATATTGTGTCGAAGCAATGACGTTTATCAGCCAACTTGGAAAACCCACATGTTGGAAGTTCCCTACAACACATGAAAACCCCGTATGCAAATGTGAGCCTGGCGCCTTGAGTGAATTGAAATAAAAACAGCTAAACATTCCCCTGTGTTGCTTTTTGCTTCTGCAAAATCTGGACAAATCAGGAGACGTCCACACTTCTCCAAACAGTTCATTTATTATCAGCGATGCTTAAGCTGCTCTATGAAATCCATCGGCCACAGACGACGAGCGAGCAGAGAGATATCGACTCTCCAATCAGAGCAGAGACAGCCACATGAATTAAGTCTCTAATGAGATATGAGGTAGATAGTCAGAGAGGAGCAGATAGACTTTTGTCACTTCTCTCATCATTTCTACCACTTCCTGGGGTGCTGCAGATAACCAGCCCAGATTCTGGTGTGCTTGCCAGCGATTGGCCACAGCAGGCTTATTTATCTAATAAGGCTTGTCTGATTGGCCCACGGGAGACAATGGCATGTGTAAACAGCCCCGGGGCTCTGGACAGCCGACCGACACAGCAGTCCCTTTGTTAGTTAGGTAGCTACTCTTACTGTTGGCAGTCGACACATGCATGATCACACATGCACTCACTGGTTGGAGTTAGAGTTGGAATTACATAAGGCCAACTGTGAAACTGGAATTTTTGGGTGAAAGCTGCCAATAACCAGTCTCCTGTGCCAATGTTCAACATCTTTAAAGGTGAGCAGTATCAAGAGAGTATTCACTGCTGCACTACATTAGGAAGTTTTCCATAAAATGCTGGTAGTGTGCAGGTCCTGTTCAAACTGACATGAGGGCTGCATCAAAAACTACAGCCCCCTTCAGCTGAAATGGTACCTTCTGCATTCTTGAGTCCGCGGGGGTCCCTGGGACATAAGTTTTGTCATGTACATGCAGACCCTTTGCAGACATTTGCGCACCTCCAGTCTGATGGGTCACTACACGCTGATTATATAGATCAGTGGTTTTCAAAGTGGGGACCCTGATCTTCTTTG
>JAQQZW010000015.1:16186048-16196796 GCA_029814745.1 Zanclus cornutus | reverse complement strand
CTTTAAGAATCAACATGACTCATCTAAAAAGTGTCCATACTCAGGATGCCCTTTCCAGTGTGCTTAAGGGAGATTTTGGAAAGTCTTGAAGTTTTTTGAAGTCTTGTGTAATTAGGTTTGGATCAGGCGACCTCTTTGAGAGACAAGGATGGGTTCTCATCTAGAATTTTAAAAGACATCTGAAGTAAAGACAACATTTTCTGTGTAGGCTACTTATATTCAGCTTTTTAAAGCCCCTTCGCTCTTTCTTTCCCCATCAGAAGACAGATGTGGTTAAGTTTTCTAGGAGCACATTTCCAGTCTATCAAGACAGCCTAGACTGAATTACAGTAGTTTCCTATAAATCCCCTCAGATAAAAATAGACTTCAGGCCAGCCAGCAAAACATATTTGAGTCAGACTCCAGAAATATCAAAACATTCCATCTGCATGACTTTGTAAAGTTCTGCCTTTGTATAAGTCTGCATGTTTGTGTACTAGTCTGATTGTGTCACGTTGGAAGTCTGAAGGGGCTGTGTGTGTGTGTTTACGTGTGCATGTGTGCGAGTTTTAGGAGTTGAAGCAGGGTTTTTCTGCCTCGTCGTGGCGTGTGTTTCACATGGGAAAAAGTGGAACGGGTCCTATCTTCCCCAAACCGGTCCACCACGCCGCGGTCAGAAAAAGCTGCCAAAAAGCCGACCCCAGCTGCCTTCCCTCTCTGCCTCTTTCAGGAGACTTTCATCACTTGGCTGTGGCCGCACTCTGTGCCAAGGCCCATCTTTAAACTCTTCCTCCTCTTTATTTATAGGACCGGCCTTCTTTATATATTCACCACCTTTTTGGCTGACGTTATTCACTTTGACGCCTCATGTTTGCTGATTTGCCTGTAACAAGAGAAAGAAAAGAAACTCCCCACTACAGTGCCACCTGCCTCTCTTGTCTCAGTATTTTCATAGTGTGGAGGATCAAGAACTGCCTCAGATCATGCTCTGCTTTAATGAAACCTGAGCCGTGCCGTGCTTTTGACTGTGCTACAGTATACATCTAACCTCTGCACAGGGGTCATCCACACATAGATTGGCAATGTTTGTTTCTCTTTGATGTATTAGTGACCTCCCTACACTGTATGAGAGGAAATGATGTGTGACAGAAATTTATTTTTGGTGTTTCTCTTCTTCTGAACAGTATTTTCTCTGCCTAATAAAATACGTATTCTGGCTAGCTCTGTTTGTATTCATAATTTCGATTTGAACTACACAGCACGGAGGAGTGATGGGACTATTTGTAAACGCAGAGCAACATTATGTGAGAGGGCAGCCGTTTAAAATCTCGAATCTCTGTCTCTATGACTCATGTGAATCACCAGACTGGTTGTGGGAGGGCTCCCCAAGAAGACAGCCAGAGCAGCTGGTTCCTAGCTTTATTGGACCTCACATTGATTCCCATGGTCTGTACTTGCAAAACTGCCTGTATGTGCCCTTCATTGGTACATCCTGCTATATAAAGAACCTTGTCATGTCAGAACAGAAAAAGCAGATGTTCCCACAGCACCAGGGGGCTTCGACAGTTGACCCCTCTGGCTATTGAAGGTTCCCATCTCGCTGTATTGCCCTTCTTCCGTGACACGGATAGAAGACAGTCCACGTCCAGTCTGTCAGAGCAAGTCTCAAGTCGAGTTTTAGTTCCTGTAGGTCAAGTTCAAGTGCAGTCTCAGGTCTTCAAAAGCAAATTGCAAGACAAGATTCAATCTACATAGCTGAGAATCAAGTACTTTTGTACAATGGCTTCATAATTAAACATTTAGGCTGGTGCTAAGCTGATTAGACAATTTATTAATTGTCTGAAAATTTGATTAAATTCTGAGAGTTGTTCCATCGTTAAGCTCATTTGTTAAACAAAAATGCTAAACATTTGCTGATACCACTTTCTTAACTGTATTTGCTGCTTTACATCATTTCACTTCATTTAAATTGAATAACTTTGTGTTTTTTTAGTGCTGGTAACCCTAACCCTAACCCGGTGAGGACTTTGGGCTATCGGGATGGGCATTTCTGCCTATTTCCTAACATTTTATACACTTGATGAATAATTAAGCAATATAAACAAAATCAACAGATTAAATGATAATGACAATTAATCATTTAGGCCTTAATTCAAGCTTTGCTGTAGCGCCAAACAAATGAGCCCAGATACTGAACTTACAGCTAAAGAAAGGTCACAACAAAAGAAGCCCACTTCCATAATTTTTGGTTCAGGGACATACATGCGTTAGACTGGCATTTCATTTCTGCTTTGACTCTGTTGTTTACTTGCAAAACAGCAAACTACTTTCAGCTTGTCAGAGCTGTCAGACGATGCCATTTTCTCCCGCATTGGTAAACCAGGGAATTCGGGGTAAGAGCGTTACAGGAACATGAAATTACATCAAACCTTGCTACAGAAGATCCCCCTCAATACGCCCCCACCCTTGTTTTGAGTCACTTTGCACACCACATCCTGTTAAAACTGTAGCAGGTAACACCTCTGCTGGAAAGTACCATTAGTCAAGCGCTGTAAGAAAAAACACATCGTGGTCATACTTTTCTTTTTGTACTGGTGTCTTTAGATGAATGTATAGCGAGATGCCTTGTCTCAAAAAAAACACGGTCTGATCTCTTGAGACATCGTAAAAACGAACAAGAACACGAACAAGAAAACAGATACGTGTTGCTTTTTGACCTTTTAAGTAGAGCTTCAGGCAGCAGTCAGTGCTCGACTGTCTGTGCAGGAGAGGTGTTGCATAAAGCAACGTGTCTTATCCTCTCATAGTTTATGCATGAAGCGGCTATTCTCATTTAGAGGGCAGATCTTGACTAGAGACTACAGTAGAGGCGGCACACAGTGACTAATACAAATTTCCATCTAGATGAGTAAAAGCACACAAAGTAACATGGTGATCTCCCCAGGCTTTTAGTACCTGAGAGGAATACATTCTCTGCAGTTACACAGTCAGACTTACAGTACACAGCATGTGTACTTAACCACCCCTGTAACTGTATTTATGGATAACTATTGGAGAGCAAGGTCAGACATAGAAGTAGAACGAGGATACGTCCTCACTATAGAACAACTTATCACTGTATGGGTTATAGTTATTTATGGTCTCTGCTTCAATCAGTAAGTGCAGAGTCATGATTAAAGATGTTGCAATCAAGTGTAATCCTTGCCTACTGTGAATCTATAAAAACTGCTCACAAAGATATAGTTCTTTTAAGGCTCAGTAATTTCCAAAAACAACTGGTTTTCGCAAATGTTATCCAAACAAATAAATGTAGCATTTGTTTGGGTCTTTTTTCAGCAGTTGAACTAATACACATCACTAGCTGCACCCTTTCATGAAATCTGAAATAAAACTAAAATGTTTCTTTCTTAAAACAAAGAGCAACAACACTTCAGCATGCTAACATTCTGATAGCAAACACATGTGATGTTTGCCATGTTCAACATGTTAGTTGTTAGTGTATTAGCATGCTAACATTTGCTAATTAGCACAATCACCACAACGTACAACTGAAGCTGATGGGAATATAATTACTTTTGAAGGTATTTGGTCATAAACGACAGTATTGCAGTATGACGAATAGAAAAACTTGACCTGATGATGGCACCAGATGAAAGGTGAGAGGATCAATACATTGATTGAAATTCATCCTGAGGAGAACATGACTGCCATGAAACCATGTACAGTGAAGACCAAAGCATTAGGCCAACAGGCTGACTGACCAACCGACACTGATCTCTATGAGTTAGTCTGTTAGCTTGGCGAGAAATGAGATTTTAAGCCTGCTTTCAAAAGTCAACGTTGCAGTGTACTTTTCAGATATGCACTCTACTTCACATGATTAGAAGCTGTGGAAGGAAAGTGTGGGTAGAAGAACTTTGCCTTTGTCACAGACCTTTGTATCAGCTTGGCCCACTCCTCCATCCAGACCCTCATTACAGGCTGTTTATTTACTCTGAATGTCACCAAGAATAGCTTGCTGTCTCTTTTGGTCCTTCATCTGCATCAATAGCATCTCCTCCCTCTATCTGGTGAAGGGTTGCACACACACACACACACACACACACACACAGTGCAACCCTGTAGGCTCGATAAACTCAGTGGGATTATCCACATGCCTTTACCCCAGAGAGTGAGGTGGGAAAACTGTGAGGGGAATATTGATCAGACCAGGTCCTCTATGGTGAGGCATCTGTTATATAACACAATGCCAGTGAGTGGGAGATCCTCCAGAGAGGGTTTGAAACAAGACAATGGAAACATTTTAGCTCCTGTCTGGAAAGAATAACATGGAAATTAACATGCAAATAGAGAAACGTTTATCGTCTTAGGCTGTGAGAAACAGGGGCAGAAAAAAACGAATGCCGCATTTACGTTGCCACATTTACTAAGTTACCGTAATTCCTGTACAATTTTCTGAATTGTAAATTCTACTGACGTCAGCATCCAAGTTGTAATGACAACCAGGGAAACCGATTTTTCGGAAAGTTACGATATATCCAACTGAGCAGGAAATAATAGGCAAGTACCCGAAAAAGCAAACAAACATGGACGCCTCATGTAAGCCAAAGTCTTTGTTCAAGGCAATTAAACACACATTTAAAGGCCTCCGGCGGAGTTTTCTTGTTTGTTTTCATAGAAAATCTGCTCTATTTAGTTAGTAGAGGAGAAAAACTCCACACAACTTATGAACGCTCACAAGTTGTAAACCATAGAGTTAAGATGCCCATGTTAACATGCACACAGTTAGCAAGTTAACACAATATAATTTACTCATACCTGTTGAAGTAACAAACAGGACGTAATGGCCACTATGACAATGAATGGTTAAAATTGAGAATTTTGGATTGTTAGTACTTCAACATCAGCGGGCATGAAAATATATTTAGCATGTAACTTGTTTAGTATGCTAGCAGGCTAATATTAGCTTGTTTTTTAGAGCATTTAGCAGTGTAGCATGCTAGCAAGCTGGCATATGCTATGTTAACTTTAATTTCAAAGTACAGCTGCTGATGGGATTTATTAGCTTTAGAGGTACATTCTGTTGCATCCTGAGGTGTTGGACAAGTTAAGTTTGTGAACTATGGTACAAAGGAAGTACATAACAGGCAGGAAGCAGATAGGATCTCTGCAAAAACAGACACTATTCACAAGCTCAACTCAATTTACCAACCAACCCAGCTACAACTCACCTCCTGTCTGTCATAGAAATATTCCCGCTGTATAAAAACTCCTCTGTCATAATTAATTCTGTACTGCATCTTCAAAGTGGCATAACAAATAAATCTAACACGCAGGAAAATGATGTGGGATTAATTAAAACATTCTGTCTCTATTCAGCCTTGCATGGACTTCTTTCATATTTAATCTCAAAGTGCCAGAGAGTTAAAAAGAAGCATGAGCCAGTCACATTTATAGTGACACTAACGAAAACATGGTTAGGATTTTTAACTGCATCCATACAATTTAGTATATAAAAACCAAACACTTGCAGACTCCTTTGTCTGAAAAATGAGCCAGTCAGATTGAGATCCCCTCTGCATCTGTTGGGGTAAAACCACTGGCTATTAAAACTGCCCATTGTGCAGTTCAGCGTGCAGCTATCCCCCATCGGGCATAAGGGCATGAAGAAACGACGCAAATTAAGCCTGACGCAGGCAAAATTGGGCGCCGTTAATCAGTGGTGTCAGTTCCCTCTGCAGCTTGGAGCTGTTGATGGAATGTGATGGAGCACGTGTCAAACCCCCCCCCCCTCTCTGAAGGCTGGGGGTCCAGCTGTCTGTCAGACAGGATCAGATCCATGTTACCACACCCACCTCCCACTGTGCCACCAGGACCAAACACTGGCATTGGGCTAAAGCTCAAGTGGGGGATAGTTATGTAAACTGGCAAGAAGGGTGTAGAGAAATTTAGTAAAGCTGTGCACAATAATGTAATTAAATACAGAATATTGCAAAATATGACCATAGTTTTGACCATTTCACCTCTTTGGGATCAATGTAAATTAAAGAGACTGCCAGACAGCATAAGCCATTTGAGTAAATGCCAAAAAACAACAGTTACAAAAAAATCACTCTAGTTTCTGTAATAATTATGTCTCTTGTCCACCGGAGGTTAAAAAGATGAATATTCGTAGCAGTAGTTACGGTAAAGCCACAAAGTCTGCAAACGGAGGAAAAGGCTAACGGAGGGGTCAACAAAATGCTGGACTTTAAGATTGGAGATAGCTTTTCAAACCAACATGGGTCTCTAACGACCACAATCATTTCCTATCCTTAACTTTATTATTGCAACCATGCCGACCAAGGTTCCCCTAACCTTTTCAAAGTAGCAATGGTAACCCAAACCAAGATATTTTTCTAACTAAGCCTTTTCGTAAACCTTAACCCGTAGCGGAGTAAGATCAGAGAACAGTTTTTGTAAAGCCTCATTCAGCACAAATCAGATGTTGCAGCAAAAACACAAGTTCTGCTATTCATTTTAATGTGGGGAGTCTGTTCAGGTCCAGCGGTGCAAACTGCAGGAGGTTCCGAAAGTTGCAGCCGAGTCGAATTTTTGAGAAAGGCGACCTGACGTCTTGCTGAGGTGGACAATCGGCTGATCGGACTATCAGACCAATCAGAACTGAACAACCCTTCAATAAAGGAGTAATATGATGTTAATTTGCATTTTGCTAAAATCTTAGCTACGGTACTTGAGTAAATACATACTTGTTCTGTTCCACCCCTCATCGGCACAAGGTGAAAATCAGAGCCTCACAAAGCCTCAGCATTCCTCACTGTATTGAATTGCATTGGACTCTGCTGTTACTGTCATGTCTCCTCCTGCAGTGTTAAAAGGTCTGAGGATGAGCTATGGCTAAAAACCTCAATTCATCTTCTTTCAAAGCCTGCACGTAATTATCCCCAAGAATTTAAGCCATTCTTGCCATTTGTGATTCATCAGCATTGTATTTTGGTGTATGAGACGTGTAAATGGAAAGTGTCTCTGTATGTGAATGAATCACCAGCCGTCGTAGCCTGGTTGGATTGTGCAATCAAACATAATAGCTGCATACGTTTCTCTGAAATCACACATAACATATTCAGGTACATGGCAGCATCAGACAAGACAATGCACAGAAAAAGTCTTCTGATTGGACAGAATCAACCCAACTGCCACAATAAATGGGGGCATTGCATGTTTCTGGAAACCACGAATATGCTGAAACTTTACGTTTCTTCATGTTTCAATTTTATGTTGTGATTAGGGCCTGGTTAGCTTAAGGCACAAATAACACTTGGTTAGGATTAGAAAAGATCATGTTTTGGCTTAAAATACCAGATGTGTTGCTGCAAACACAGCTGGAAAATGTCCCTATGTCTCATTTAAAACAGCCTATAAGTCCACTAGAAATCATACTGTTACAGTGGAAAAAGGAAGAAAAGAGGTTTCATATGTCTTCCAGCTTTCTACGCAGCACAGACAGTTACAGACTATAGATTAAGTACAGAATCTCTTTGGTGCTGTGTTGAATCCATACAGTCGTCTCCCTTCTCTCTTATCATGAGAAAAGGACTGTGGGAGTCGTGCTGAAATCTGCAGATAAGGTGTGAAGATCTTTATTATAGCACCACTTATACATTTTAATGTTAATTAGACACTGTTTTTGTGCTGAAAGAACTGATTAGTTGTGGACAGAAATTTAATTAAAAACAAATATGATAATGTGTTAATCATTCATGTCTTATTCATGCTTATTAAGTAAAATATCTGCTTTTCTCAGGTTTACATAATTTCAAAATAGAAATATTTGAATTTTGGATTGAAGATCATACAAATTAAACAATTTGAAGACATCATTTTGAGCTCTGCTGCAACTAACACTTAATTTAATTACCGATTTATCAGCCACTTATTTTCTAGATTAATATCTATCTTATTAAGAGTGAACATGAGCTGTAAAATGTTATTCTCTTGGGGGATGATAAGATTTGATAGTAGATTCGTTACATGAGAATGAACCACTCTTTTACTTTTAAATATTTCACGACTATATGACGAGGAAACAACCTGATGTTACATGAACCAATAAACCTTTGTTAACTACCAAAGCCGTGCTGGAAACAGGAGTTTGTGACAGTGAAACAGGATCAGACTCTCCTCCACTGATTTGTGGATCTTCTTACGATCTCACAGAAGCACCAAAACAACAGACAACAGTCTGAACCCCAACAGTTGTACAAGTTTACAAAACTGACAGCGATCGCCTGACTGTTCACTGGAGGCTGTGAGGAAGCTGAGTGTGTTTTAGGAATGGATGGGCTGCCGGTACGTGTTCAGTTCATGGAGGAGAGGATTTCTTTATTTTAAGGAGCTACTTTTCTTTTAGCAGAATAAGCTTTCAAGACTTTGGAAAAGAAGTTTACAAAGCCTCCTTAAAATTGGATTATTCAGCTTGTTACATTTTATTTTAAAAAAGCCTAAACTGGCATGTTTTTTTATTCATACAGAAATCATCTTAGTCTTTACACAGTTTTGCCGTAGCAGGCTATGTGTTACATGAGGCTCAGCTGAGACTGAGGAAATGTCAGGCTGCAAAACAGATGCTTTATGTTATATTTTAAATAATATGTATCTTGATACCAAGCAAAGCTGATACATTCCTTCACAGCGGAGCATGTGGAGAGCAGCCTAAAGGGAGTGTGGTCGCATGCTGTCAGGTTTTATAGGAAGGGTCCACTTGATGGGTTTATTACTCACTGGAATGTCTCATGGCAGGATTCTTTTATAGACATTAAAGCCTCGGTATACGCAATGTCTCGCCCTTTTTTGGCTTGTGGCCTCCGTAAACAAAGCCATATCTCAAATGTTAATGATGCTGATCTTTATAATATACCAGCCACTCTGTTGGCACAGCTATATAAGGATGGCAATGCCGCTCTGTCAGTCAGGCAAACACAAACATCTCAACGATTATCAAATGGATTGCAGGGAAATTTCACACAGATGTTGAATCCTGCTGACTTTGGTGATCCTCTGAATTTCCCTTCAGCGCCACCATGAGGTTGACATATGTGAGTTAGAGCAAAATGTCCCAGTAACTATTTCAGGGACTGCCATTAAATTTGGTTCAGACAAATTCATACATTTTATCCAGCGCCACCATCAGGTCAATTTTGTTATCTGTTCAGCACTTTGGATTACGACCAAACACCTGCAAAACTAATGACAACACTCCCATCAGCCTCAGCTGTACTCTTCATTTAGTGGTAATTAGAAAATGTTAGCATGCTAATGTGCTACGTTAGGATGGTGAATATAGTAAAAATTATACATGCTAAACATCAACACGTTAGCATTATAATTGTGTTTTCTTTTGTTGTTTCTGGCTAATATATGACTTTTATTTGATATAACCTAAATAGAAATGTTTCATTTTGGATTAAAAAACCCTAAAAGTAGGTTTGTTTTAAAAACAGTCCAACGTTACCATGAACATCTGCAACTCCAGCCTCAGCTAAACTAGTTCACACTCAGTGTTTTGAGGTTCACATTTGCTGTATATTAATTCTGTTGTGATGCTGATGCTGATTTTTTTTTTATAAGCCTGCACGCTCTGTGATCATCACAGTCTGGTCTCTCTTAAGCATGTAAGGAGAGTCAGGTAAACATAATTAGAACAAATTAACCAAATTGGAAGTGGAACACACAGAGGAGGAAAGAAAATAATGTGACATAAACTGAAAAATAAACCCACAACAAACAGTTATTAAGATGAAAACAGGAAAACAAAATGGAAAACCGACATAAATTAAGAACATTTATTAAAAAAGGATCTTTCAAAGAGTGACAAAAGAGTTCAAACTTCATATCCAGAGAGCCTCTGTCTGTTGCCTCTCAAGGTTACATCCTATGTACTTTCAAAAATAAATAACACAGTTATTATGGAAAATCTAGACTTTAACATTTACACCAGAAGTCATCAAAATGATCTAAAATTCATCCAAGAATAGGAACCAACGTTAAAGGGTCTGTGTGCCTTTTTCCTACTTAAAAATATTCAAAAATAGTTCCACACTGTTTAAAAACAAGCTCTCTCGAGGCCATTTCCCTCACAAGGCCGACTCCTAGAGTTCAATAATGCTGCTAAAAAAAGGCCCAATTTGGATTTTGGAGTCAATACAAGAAATTATGTGGCTGAAATAGTTGCTGACAAATCCATGGACACACACAAATGCACACAAGGTCAGTTAGATCACGACGAGGCCGTTAGCCCCATGCGGTCATGTCCCGGGGTCAGATGTCTGAGATGTGCTTGATGTCCGGCCCGCCTGCTCGGGGAAAACATCGGAGCAAAAGTCACAGTCACACAGGATTCATCACAGGAAGCCACAGAGGACTGTGGGCACTGAACGGGCTGACATTCTCTTCAGGAAATCAGAGCGTTATCAGGAGACAGATGGCTGATTTAAACACAAACCAGTCCAAACTAACAGACCTAAATCCATGTTTAACAGATAGGATCGATGAGAACAACAGCACGATGTATCGGCCTGGTCCTGCTTGACCATTAATGGTCATAAACACACATCAGTCTGAGCTTACTGCACAGGAATGTTCAGCACTTACAGGAACAAACTGTAACTGAACTGCGCTCGTGTTGATTCTGCCATGTAACATTTGTGAGGTGAACATATTGTTGTAAGAAATCCTAATATAACCAACAAAACACAAAGAACACTTGCTCT
>JAQQZW010000015.1:16069670-16080395 GCA_029814745.1 Zanclus cornutus | reverse complement strand
GGTTAGTGTGTGCATCGGGAGGATCTTACCGGTGTTGTAAAAATACCCTTGTGGAAACTTGCCAGCCACACTGCAGAGATGACACCAAAGCTGTGTTGATGGATGGCCCTGAGCAACGTCCCTCACCATTAGCTCTGAATGTGTGTTAGAGAGATGGAGATGAAAAAGACTGACTACATTAATATCTTATTTCTTACACCTTTCACAGTCTCTCTGTCTTTGCCTCTCCTTCCTCCTCTCAGGTCCTTATGGTGTTGTGTGTATTGAGTTCCAATGTTGAGCTCCAGTGGAGAGATGGTGTCAAGATTTTGTCCCAAGAGGAGGTCCTGCTGCACCTTCTTGCACTGGCCCAGAAGTCTGCTCACAGGTGAGAGAAAACACATGTACATGTACAAATCCTCTTTAACCTTATCCTAAAAAAGTTATATGCCTTTATTAAGTAGTCAGCAGAAGAGAGATGACAAGACATGAGGGGACAGATAAATGGGGAATGACATACAACAAAGGTCCCTAGCTGGACTTGAATCGAGAACACTGCGATTCATTTGTTGTTGTTGTTGTTGTTGTTTTAACCCCTAGACCACTGGGTGCAGCCCAAAGATATCGTCATTGATTTATAAAAAACGTCATTGATTTATAAACAAGGCTCAAAGTCTACAGCCATGCTAGCAGCTCTTTGAGGCTGTACTTTTGCAGTCTGATCCAGAAACCTGTTTTGTTGTACACACGTGGGAAAATACGGCCCTAGAACATAATTGGTTAGGGAAGCCATCGGTCAGGCGCACACATTTACTGGGCAGGCAGGGTGTACAGATCTGGTGGTGACAGGTACTTTGGCAAAGTAGTGCTTTGAGCGAATGCTAACATGCTACATGGTCACCAAAGTCATTCATCCTCTGTCCATCATGGATGTGTTTACGAAACCTCATGACAATCTATCCAAACTTTTTTAAGACATTTTGCTTCAAAAACTAAAATATTAACCTCATGGTGGCGCTACAGGAAAAGTCAGGGGACAAATGGAGAGGGCAACTTAGCCGTCCTTAGGGCCCTGCCAGTTACATGGCTTAAAATTCGTAAATGAAGTGAGAATGAGTTGGAAATACATTGCTTCCCCTAAATTAGATTTTTTTTCATTCACATCATGCGAGTGTTTTTCGTTTTTTTCATTTAACATCCTGATTGTATTGTCTGGGCCGTCCAAATTATCTTAAACTTAATATCTTGTACATAGATCGTGCTGTCTGTGCACCATCGCATATGACAGAGCCAGTATCTATAACAAGGTAAATGAAGAAAAGGGTAGGCAACTGTGTTACACTTGCTCCCTCCCGAAGACTCGCTGTCAAAATAGTCCCTAAGAAGTCCCAGACTACCTTTTAGCTATGATGGATGAAAGAGACATGAATGCACTACAGGTAAAGATGCAACCGCACACTCCTCCTCCTCCATTTCCCTGTTTTTTTTTTCTGGCTGCCTTCACTTGTGAAAGAGCCCTGACACTGCTGTGATGAGGCTGGCTGTCAAGTCTTCATTCAGAGTCATGGAGGGGGCACACTCCGGTTCACTGGCTGCACCTTAAACCCTGCACCAGGGCACACCTGGAGTTAACTAGCCCATTGTTGTGTGGGTGTTTGTGTGGTTGCTCTTGTATTATTATGGTATTTATGTTACTAAATTGTCCACCAGCCAAAGAGACTGGTAGTTTTTTTAAAATAAAGAGTAGAAATGCAAAGGTGGATGAACGGTAATATCTGTGCTCTCCATCTTACATTTTACATAGTGTTTTAGCATGCTAACATTAACTTAGCACTAAACAAGAAGTACACCTGAAGTGAATGGGAATGTCATTAGTTCTGCAGTATTGGAAATTTTTTGGCCTGATGATGATGCTAAATAAAAACTCAGAGGATCCTGAGGGGAACATGAATCTGAAACAGATCCTTCAATATTTGTTAAGATAGTTCTGTGTAAACCAAAAATGTCAACGTCAGTGTTTCACTAGAAGAAAAATCAGGGAATCGCCAGCGTCAACAGGGTTCGTCTTCTGGGTATCATGAATGTCTATCAAATTTCTTGCTAATCCATCCAATTGACAAAGAGATATTTTACTATATAGGTGAAACATTTGACCTGCAGGGGGTGCTAGAGGAAAAGCCAGGGGATAACTGAAGACAGAATGGTTCATCCTCCAGGGATCATGAATGTATTTATTAAATAACGTGCAGATCCATTAGGTAGATAAAGAGGTATTTTGCTAGACCGGTGAAACTTTTGACCTGCTGGTGGTGCTACATCAAAAAACAGGGAATAACCAAAGTAATTAAGGATCTTCCTCTGTGGAACATGAACGTCTTTACCAAATTTGAAGGCATTCAATCCAATAGTTGCTGAGGCCTTTCATTGAAAAAACACCAAGCTCATGATGGCAGTAGATGAAAGTCAGAGTATCACCGAAGTCAGTAGCCTTCATCCTCTGTGGACTATGAATGTGTTTACAGAATTTAATGACAATAACTCCAACAGTTGTTAAGATATTCAATCTGGGCCAAAGTAGTGGAGCCACACAGCTAGCATGGCTAAAAAAATCAAATAACATGGAGATCAATTCAACTGAAATGGTCCATTTATCAACAAAACACAGTGTTGGCTGTTGGGTGGCTCTGACCCCCAGCCAGACAGCCAGTGTCGCCGAAGAGACTGATGGCACATCGCCCACATCTCGACCCCTTTATTAGTTGTTTCCAGAATGACATTAGTTTAGCCACTGAGGACCAACAGGCTTGGCAGGAACAGAGGAGCCCTGTGTCCTGGTCCCAGACTTACACTGGGCAGGAGAACATGCCAAGGTCACGGCAGGCAGAGACAGACAGGGCCACCATGGATCCTCCTGTGGCCTCGGTGTAGCCGCTGTGGTCTGCTGGTCAGGGTCAAGTGGACGAGGGGATATTTATGGCCTGTTGTAGAGACAGCCTGTTTATAGAGGAGCCTTGCAAGGACCTGTTGTCTTCCTGAGGCCTCAGGCTGGACCACACTGCACAAATGCAGATTAATGATTGGGCCCCAGTGTTTTTGTGTGTCATAAATCCATATGAACAAGCAGATGACCCTTGATTACAGTTCTGCTGAGTGTCAAAATGCCATGGAACCCAAAAAAATCCTATGGGCAAACGCTGCCTACATTACCAACATCAGTACCAGTTTGCACTGTACTCATTTATACCAGTAAAGAATCACAAAATATACAGGCTGCAATAAACAATTATTTTTGACAGATTTCATTGTTGATTAATGAATCTGCCTGTAAGAGTCCAAATACACAATAATACAAAACAGACAAAAGTCGCAAATTCTCATTGGGACTATCACCGTCAAAAATACCAACTTGAATAATTTAGCATAAATAATGACTACATATTTTAAAATATATAAACATAAATCTTTTTTTACAAAGTGATAAAGTTTTGGTAGCTTATGTTCTTTAGTTGTAGAACCATTTCAGGAGTTATTCACTGAACAGTTGAATAAATATCCAGCTCATCATTCACTTAACTCATCAAATTAAGACGTTTAGAAATACTGTCAGCCTCCTAGCACACTTCCCAGCATGCACTGTGTCTGCGTGAGCCAAACCTCCATCTCTTTCATCTTAAGACTTTTCAGTCCGAGTCATCCACTTACGTACAGCCACACAGACTCCGAGACACAGAATAAAGGTGCACAGCGTTAAAACAACGAGAGCACCGACCTGTTAAAAAATATTCTGAATCTATACATTTGTGTTTGTGGAATGAATGCTGAATAAATTCGCGTAGCATAAAAACATAAATTATCAGTGTTTAATAACTGTTATTATTCTCCAGTGCCGTGGTTCCCTAATGACATCCAGGACTTGGACCGCTTCGCCAACCAGATCCTCAGTTATGGCTCCGAGCTGGATGCTGATCACCCGGTAAGGACTGACTCATCCATCACTGTCTGTGTGCCACATCCTGCCTCTGCATGTGTGTGTGTGTGTGTGTGAATACATGTCCACTCACGCCCACATGTCTTATGAAAGACGGGGCTGTGGAGATGACAGGCTGCACTCTGCCGTCTATTCTAATGGAAACTATCTAGACACACAAATTGATGTCATTGCTTTAATTGAGCCCCTATAATTATAGATAATTGCTCCCTTTTGCCACCGCCATTAAAGCAAAATGTATTCATCATAAGCTGAAAAACACTCTACAAAGGCTTCATTTGAATATGTATTTGCGTGCTCTTATTAGAGACGGAGTGCATAATGCTGTCAAAGGCCACAGGGTTTAGCCTTAGCAGAGGATTTCCACTCTTTGATTTAGCTGTGAGTGGCCGGGCTGCGATCATGAGATCTAACGTGGCTCTCCTTTGTGTGTGTGTGTGTGTGTGTGTGTGTGTGTGTGTGTGTGTGTTCAGGGCTTCACAGATCCAGTGTACAGAGCCCGCAGGAAGGAGTTTGCAGACATCGCCTACAACTACAGACAGTAACTACTCCAAAAATCTTTATTTTTAACTCCATCTCTTATTTTGTTATGGATGGAAGTTATGGATGAAAAATTTTTATATCTGAGCGGTTATTGTGGGTGAATATTATCAGAAATAAATAGGGAAAAATTACAAGCAGTAAGCGGTGGATTTAAAGGGCCTCATGCTTTGTGTGTATGATTGGGAAGTATTAAAAACAGGCACTACAGAGACAGCCATTGCCCCAACTGTGTAATATCTCATTACTTACAAATAACAAAATGATATAGGGAAATATAAGTAGGTACTTTCAATGGGAAAGTGCTGCTGAAATTGGATTTTGCTGAATGTTGAAGTGAATGCAGCCTTTTAAATGGTTTTGAAGGCTTAAAAATTTAAGTCAAATTGGTGCCACATTCTTTTTTTCTTGATGTTACCACAAGGAGTCACTAGTCAGACATAAATATAGGAGCTTTAATGACTTCATAAGTAATTTTAATTTTGCTGGTTTTCAGTGGAGATTTTCAGGGCTCGAAGATGGAATAATACTTTTTAACACCATAATAACTATAAAAACAGTATGTTTGTGTATTGTAAGTCCATTTGCAAGTATACTGTATGTACTCACCCTTTATCTCCTTACTGTTTATGTACGGTAACAATATATAAGTTTGAAAACCTTCCCCTGAAAATGGCTGATATACTAATACACAATTCAACAAGAAAACGTATATAACACAGCACGAAACACAAAGTCACACAGTGACGTCTTGTCTTCGTCCCAGTGGCCAAACCATCCCTCGGGTGGAGTACACGGAGGTGGAGAAGGCCACATGGGGCAAAGTGTTCTCGGAGCTGAAGACTCTGTACCCGACTCACGCCTGCCGCGAACACAACCGAGTTTTCCCCCTGCTGGAGAAATACTGCGGCTACAGGCAGGACAACATCCCACAGCTGGAGGACGTCTCCCGCTTCCTGCAGTGTGAGTCCCGTCTCGCTGATAAATTCTGCACTCTGTTTTCTACTATGAGTAAAAATAACACAACTATTATGACTTTTTTTCTCATAATATATAAAACTCTCCTCTAAATATTTTGACTTTATCGTAGAAATCTCCGGTGGGTTTTTCCCAAAAGTCGCCTTAATGCTCTGTCATGATTTTAAAATGCTGAAATAAGTGAACATAACATGAGATTTTGTTTTAATGATTATGGTAAGAAACTATAGTTATTATTTTAATGTTGTTTTCCAGTTCTCACATCATTCGTTTCATTTTTGAAAACCCTGTGGCATGAATGTGGATGGAGTACCTGTTCAAAAGCCCTACTTCCTATCCCTCCCTCCCTCCCTCCCTCCCTCCTCTTATTCAACACAACCACGCACTCACCTCTTTCATCCCTCCGTCCCCTTCCTGCAGCGTGCACAGGCTTCCGGCTCCGCCCGGTGGCCGGCCTCCTCTCATCCCGGGACTTCCTGGCTGGACTCGCCTTCAGAGTCTTTCATTCCACGCAGTACATTCGTCACAGCTCCAAGCCCAAATACACACCTGAGCCGTGAGTGTCTGAACTCAATTCAGAAAAGAAGGAAAAATAACATAATTTGTGTGATGCTACAGAGTCTTTTTTGTTATTTCAAATGCAGGGATATCTGCCATGAGCTCCTGGGACACGTTCCTCTGTTTGCTGACCCTAGTTTTGCTCAGTTCTCTCAGGTCAGTAAGCTGATTACAGCTTTCTTTAAGCACTGCAGCAGAGCTCTCTGTGTCTACTGATGTAACACTTACTTCAGATGATCAATGAAGTATTATTTTAACAATCTATGCAACACATGTGATTCTGCAATATTCAATTCTCTAACCTATTTGCTTTGATTCTGTTCTGCACAGGAAATCGGTCTTGCCACCCTCGGTGCCCCTGATGAGTACATTGAGAAACTTGCAACTGTGAGCACACGAGAGACATAATGTTGATGTAATGTATGCAGGGCATTCAGCTGGTCTGCCGCCCTTGTCTGTGTTTAGGCTTTTAAATAAAAACAAATGCATCAAACAGATTTAGGAAAAAGCAACATATAAAAGAGACTCTTCGTCTATGTGTGTCCTGTGCATAACTTTGTATGCAATGACGTGTAGGAGCGAGAGTGTGAGCGCATCTGAGGTGTATTGAACAAGCCTGGTTCAGTGGAAAGTGATCAGTGTAAATTTAGAAAATTTAGAAAAAAATGAATGAACTCTGGTGGTATTTGGCATGCAGTTAGTTTTGGTTTTGTTTCTTAGGTCTGTTTCTGAGATTTCTGCCATCATGCAACACTGAACAGTTTTAATTGGAACTGTTTTCTACCAAAGAAATAGTTCCTATGAAAACGTTCAGCACTGGGTGCTGCAAGGTAACATAACTGCAATGTCCACATTTTGACCTCTGGCCGAGCGAACTTTCAGGATGTAGATAACTCAAAACACGAGCAAACATAAAATCAAGAACCACATGCACGGCTACATGGACGTTACTGAGAAAAAATGTTGCTTTTTTGTGATTTAGATGAATTGACCCCATGAATTTTTACAAGAATCTCAGGGTTTGTGGATTTCAAAGACGCCTGTTGACCTACTCTTACTCAGTACCCTTGTTTTTGTGAATTCCTGCCTGTGTTTTGCTGCTTGGATCAACCTTATGTGTGTCCTCAGGTGTACTGGTTCACTGTGGAGTTTGGACTGTGTAAGCAGGGCTCAGAGATCAAAGCTTACGGAGCTGGCTTGCTTTCATCGAGTGGAGAGCTGCAGGTAAGAGGAGGGGGAGAGGAGCGACACATGTGTTTGAATCATAAGTTCCAAGAAGACAGTCAGTACAGGACGGATATTACAGACCCCTGCAGCAGCAACATAAATAGTTTGCTTTTTGTGCTTTCCCACCTCCCGCTGATCCCCCATCTGTTGTTATAACATGTTCACCTTGTTGCACAACAGCTGGGGTGCAGGCAGTGGGTTAGTGGTCCACTCGGATTCAGGTTTAATGTGTCAGTTGTGGAGTCAGCCTCCCTGCCCAGCGTGGTGTTGGTAAAGTGGTTCAGTGGGTAAGTGTGGGCAGATAGAGGATGAGGATGAGCAGCTCGCTATCCAGGTCACAAGTTACATCAGCGGCTGTCAGCAGAGGATGTGCACTCTGCAAAGTCACATCAGCAGAAAGGCAGAGCCCTGAATCATGCTGCACTTCCTGCTCACTGATGGCTGTGAAGGGAATAGAGACACTCATTGAAAAATTCCTTCTCTTACATGGTTTTCTTTCAGTACTGTTTGTCAGACAAGCCCCAAGTCCTGCCCTTTGACCCCGTCAAGACCAGCGTCCAGAAATACCCAATCACAGAGTACCAGCCCGTTTACTTTGTCGCTGAGAGCTTTGAGGACGCAAAAGAGAAAGTGAGGTAAGAAAATGTTTTGGTTTTTTTCATTTGCAACAGGTTTACAAGGTGAGTTTAGGTCACGAACAAAACGTGTCAAACACCCGACGTCTGTCTGCTCCGCAGGAAATTGGCAGCCACCATCCCCAGGCCTTTCACAGTGCGCTACAACCCCTACACCCAGAGTGTTGAAGTGCTGGACAACACCCAGCAGCTCAGGAACCTGGCTGACAGCATCAATAGTATGTGTTGGCTGTGCATTCATTTTTCAGTTTTTGTGCACACAGCAATCTACTTTTCTTCAGTTAAACTGTAATGTGAATGACATATGATTTATTGTGACTGAACGTGTGAAAAGAAAAGTATTCATGTCGGCAAATCGGCCGACAAACACGCCGATTCCGAAATATCTGCGAAAGGCTCATATCAGCCGATAAATCGGTTGGTCCAAGTATCGATCTTTTATTGTATAAATTATTACTATTGCAAATGCAAATTAATCTTTTTAGTACTGAAATGTTAAAATCAATCAGTTTTCTGGATGATGCAAAGTTTTTTTTTTTCCTGGTGAGGTCAGCAGAGGTCACAGTCCGCGATGGACGCACTGAAAACTTTATCTTATTGGATAAAACATGTTGACAAAGTTTTCCTTTGGGGACCGAATCTGCAAGTGAACAAAGGCTACAAATTGTTATAGATCACAATTTATTAGCGTCATACTTCAAGTAAGTCAAATAATATCATATTGTCACTCCAGTACTGTGATAATATCGTATCGTGGGGCCTCTGATGATTCCTAACTGTACCTCAGGGGTAATTAAGAAAGCAAAGATTGTAGAAAATCAGAATAATATGTATAATTTTATATTGCACGAATGGTTTTTCTGCTTTCTGTCCTTTTGATCATCTCTCAAACTCTCAGTTTTACCTTGTGATGCCTTTAGCTGTTGGGAACCACTGATTTGAAGGACTACAATCATGTTATGCAATAGATTATGGAAAAGAAATAATACATTGCAATAAAAGCGATGACGGCATGGACCAGGCAGTAATCAGCACAGAGGGCTTTTAGCCAACCAGCCAATTTTCGTCTAATCGCCTGTTTATGAACTTTTATTGATGTGTTCCTCATTATGAATACAAGTGAAGCAAAAAAAAACAAAAAAAACATAAAGGTTAATTTCAGGCAACTTCATAAAAATCTAGGTGGATTTTTCATTTTGTTCAAGTTTTTTATTGTGTTTTTTTTCTCTCATTACAGGTGAAATGGGGAAATTGTGCGAAGCCCTGCGGAAACTGGAATAACTGCACATGAAACCTGAGCCAAAAAAGGTCAACTTGAGGTTCTGCTTAGCATGCATGCAAATGAGCTATCTTTGTATTAAAACAAATATGCAAGTCAAATACTGACAATATTACTGTAATTCAATCGGTATTTTAGTGAAGTGAATATAGCGTAGCCAGTTTCTTATGCTAGGATAATAAGGAATGTGTCTGTAGCAGCTGAAAATGTTCCTGTCATATTATTACAGTATAAATGTTATTAAGAGACATGTCTTTCAAAATAAGAGGGTTTTGTCGATCAACATCTATTTAGTGACTTTAATGAATTGAAAAAAACCCAACATGTAAACAGCAAATTTCATGAGAGATAATTTTTGTTACTAGCTTTCATTTTGCTTGGCTTAAATAAATGTTTTGTATATGCATGATGTGCTTTCATTAAACAAATAAGTATTTCTCCTATTTTTCTCTGCCGTTCATATTGATAGTCACCTCTCACATATCTAAGCCAGAGGCGGGGTGCTGCACGCTTTCGAAAATAAAAGAAAATCTATTGTTTATTAATGTGTTTAACAGCAGCTGTAACTTCTCCTGTGGGCACCCATGAGTGGAGGCTGCTGTATGAACAGATGCTTAATGATGATACAGTAAAACACTGTTGTAATAACGTATATATCGTAATACGCCTTCATAGGAGAAGCTCGTAACAACATTTATTACACAGCACTGGAGAAATCAGAGTAAAAACTAATTCAAAAATCCATCTCAGCTTCTTTTTAAGACTTGAGACAAAGTTAAACATCAAAATGAGAGAGAGAGAGTGAGAGAGAATCAGGCCCGGAGACATCAGCCATGAATGGAGGGACACACAGGAAAGCCAGGCTGAGATCACGAGCTCGAGGTCGGTGCTCTTTTGTCACATTATACTTGACCATCACATAAATGGATAAGACTCAATGGATGCAGCGGAGTCCTCCGACTACTCGTCACTAAAGACGACTGTCACTCAGATGAACTGTGCTGAGAAACTGACCTTCACATGAAGACTATGACATGATTAGTATAACGCTGGAAAAATGGACCGCGTACAGTGTTTTTTGCCAAAGAGATGCAAATCATCACAAATACAGTGTAAGAGGCCCTTTATCTGTTCAAGCACAGCATAATATTTCCAATGTGAACTCACTCTTTGTGCCTGAAAATGTCAACGAAAGGCCTGACACCTCCAACAGCTGAAAGATGGGACTCGTTCTCCGGCTCTCCCAGATCACACAGCTTAAACCATCTGTTACACAACACTGAAGGCCATCAGTGGACACTAACACTCAGAGGCCAGATGTACGCATTTATTCATAAAGTACATCATAATGTATTTGTTGGCAGATGAAATAGTTTATGTCTATTAATGTACAGTCAACAGTTATAACCTTTCCTATTCAGACTTATTATTACAACTGTTACACTGGCATACATATCTGTTTATGGAGCCTACATGCATTCAGCAGTGGATGACACATTAATAAACTCTTAACTAATAGAGATTAGGACTGTTTTGAAGTG
>JAQQZW010000015.1:15788372-15800484 GCA_029814745.1 Zanclus cornutus | reverse complement strand
TGCTGTGTGTTTGAGTGTGTGTGTGTGTGTGTGTGTGTGTGTGTGTGTGTTTTGGATAGAAAGAATCAGAGTCAATATCTATATTTACTGGCCAAAAAACAACCTATGAAGGCAGTAATGCTTAGCCGCCAATATATCGCCTGGTTGCTCAGGAACAGTGAAATGTTTTTTTGGCAGTTTGTCTCTGAAAGCATTCAGTCGCTGTTTACAGATCATACTTTTCTACGTGTCTGTCTATTATGTAGTCCTTTTGCCTCTAGTCTCCTCTGTTTACTTTTTCTCCATCAATCATTCTCATAAAAAAATTTTAGTAATCTTATATCAAATTATATATAAATTCAAATCCAAGTCATATACATAAACACTTTACATCAGGGCAGCCAAAATGTTTTCCTTAGAAGGCCAAAACTGAAACTTAATTGTGAGCCATGGGCCAAACAAAACAGCTCATGTAGTCTTAAGATGCAAAATGATACTAGGATCCCCAAGTTCCCTTACTTGATGGACTTCCTGCGTAATGTGAAATTCTGCCAGGAGTTTTTAGTCAACAAAAATAAAGTAAAACATAAATTTATGTAATAATTTTTAAAATCAAATTTAAATCTTTTTATGAGAAACATCTGGCAGGCAAAATCAAACCTTAAGACAAGCCAACTTGGGCCCACAAGCCACACATTGGGCAGCCCGCTCTACACGGATTCTTGAGCCAGATTTACAAAAGTACTTCTAATACTACTAAGTATTAAGTCTAGTACCACTAATTTAAATCTATGACACTGCATTTCAAGAAATCTACCTGCAAGGAAGTTTGGCCAGAAATGTATTTTCACAAAATGTGTTTGTGTGTCGCGTGCAGTGTGAATCCCACCTGTCAGATGGGGCTCTGACTGTTTGCGGGTCCCCTCAGCAATGGAGCGTACGATGGGGATCAGGTTCTTCTTCTTCTCGTTCTGGTGGTGGTGTCTCTTTAGCAAAGCCTCACGTACCTTCACTCTTACGCTGTCATCCATCTCATTGGATGCCTCCTGGTGGTCGAGAACCATATCTGCAGCACACGGACAAAGAAATGCGCACATGCTATTGTTACTGAAATCAGGCTTTTTAAAATTAATGGCATAAGACAGCATTTGTGCTACTTTGACCAGAACTTAAATCTATTAATAATCCCCAAGTTCTGCACACAAATAAATCCAGCTAAAATCATGTTAATCAGAATCATGTTAATCCAACTATAGGGCCCTCTTTGATCTATGAAATATTTGCTTTTTAATTTATTTGCTGTAGTTCAGTGGTTCCTAGGTGGTGTGCCATGGGATTTCGTGACAACCATACATTATATTGCAATATAATACAACTCGTGATAAAATATAAGCCTTGTCTCTGGGGTCTTACTGTTTTGGGAGGAGGAGGATTAATTTCTTGGTTGTGTGTTTTTCCTTGTTAAAGTTTTCCAGGAGTTGGCAGTATTGGACTTATGAGTTATGACTTATGACTCTTTCTTTTTGTGTTTGTGAACTGTATTGGAACTGAACTGTTTTGGAGGTTGTTGGGAAAACAAAACAAAACAAAAGAATATTTACCAAATGTATTGAACACTGTGATTAATTTTCTCTCTTTCTCTCTCGTCTCTCCATCTTTGTAGTTCTTTTACCCCATTTTTCAGTTTGTGACCTGTCTGGTTTAACTTGGTATGTTGCTGCTTTGATACAGTTTTACACAGGTTCAAATGAATTCTTGTATTTTTTTGTTATTAAATAGTTCACGAACAATTTATTTGTCAAATTTTAATTGGTATTAGTAAATAAAAATAAACATTTACAGAGTGATAAGAGTAATTACGTGTTATAGAGGCTATTTTGCACTGATATGAATAAAAGTGTGTTAAGTTTTTGGCTTGTCCTTGGGTGTTTCTCAGGCACAAAAAGTTTGAAAACAACTGCTGAAGTTAAAACTCAAGCAGAACTATTATCACAACTGATGGTGCTTGATGGGTCCCTCAAGGACATAACTGTTGAATTAAATTGTGTACTGCTGACAGATAACATCAAACAGCCCACTATCTTCTGACAGCCCCTGTCACACAAACTGTGTCAACATCAAAAGAGCCCAGTGAATCTCCAGACTTTCAGGATGTGTGTCATATAATCTCACCGCGGCATCAGTTGGATGCACTTTTCAAACTTGGACTGTACAATTAGGTCATTTTGACATCACAGCTTTGTTTCCATTGATTCCCTCCTCTCCCGCTGAGGTTTCATCAAACACAGTTCACTCAATACCATACGGCCACCTGTTGTACTGATTTCACACCCATCGCAATGGGTCAAGGGTCAACAGATGGACCTGATTACACACAAGAGCCCCAGAACGTCTTTCAACATGGCCATGATCAGGGTGTGAAAAATAAGCCCGTAAAAAGGGAGGAAATGGTAAAGACACAGCGAGAGGAATGAAGATACCGCACTTATGTGACATCCTTGTACTCTCTTACATTGCTAGCAGAGAACACTAAGACAAAAAATAAGTGCAGCCTGTGTGTTTCCAATTAACCATTGTCTTATTACAGCAATGATTCAACCACAATTCAACACTGCAAAAGTCACAATATTGATTAGAGCAGAGAGCTGCAGATGTGTGCCTGAGCCCCAGTTTGGCTGTACAACAAAGATGTTAGCAGGAGTAATTCGTACAACACAGGAGCTAAAATTAAAGTGCTCTTTTATCAGGTATATTAGCTATATTAATGTGTTTTGCCATTGTATTCTTTTACATTTTGTTGCTAGCAATATGTCTCTCGTGGCTAACATCTTTTTACCGTCCGAGTTTAGCAAACACAAGAAATAAAGTCACAGTTTGGGGAGAAGGGTTCAATGTTCTTCTTAATGTGTGGCAGAAATAACACTCTTTGGTAAAAATGGTTAGAAAAGTCCTTGAGGATTTTGGAAAATCACCAGGGATCAATACTTTAGAAAAACGGACACTTAGCTTTATGTCTCAAATGTAATGCTAATATGAAACTGAAGCTAATGTATGCGTGTGCCATGTAAAAAAATAAACATATGCACATTACAGTACTACAGACACAAAATGCCAGCGGTTAAGAAAAGATTTACCACTTTACTCACCATTAAAACAGTTAGCTGAATGCAGCAGGTGTCTCTGTTGAACCGTGAATGCTAACGCTAGCCGCTAAGGTGTTAGCTTGGCAGGTACTGATGGCTGGTTCCTAACTTTGCTTATTTTCCTCACATCTTGCTCTTGTTTCCCAAATATTTCATCAGCTGTCTCAGTATCTTGTTGTCCTACTAGGCAGACTTTGGGTAATATAAAAAACATTTTCTAATTTTTCATGCTAGCTGACTAAATTTAGGTGCACAGCATAAAAAGTCATTCTACTATTTACTTCCTGTAACTTTATCACTCTGAAAGGGAAAAAATGTACAATTATTTTTAGACATCCTTGCAGAGGTGTATCCCTTTTTGTATAATTTTTGTATATGCTTATTTTTGTAACTAAAAAGACATTTATTTTGATTTCTGCATGTTTATGATGCTTAAAACCACATTTTTCCTTTTATGGCTTCATTATTTTTGGCAGGGCACTGACATTAATTTGGACTGTGTTTGTCACAGGATGATAAACGGCACAACTTGATTTATTTAAATAAAAATCTGTGCTCATAACTGGGTGAGGACACTGACCTTCTTGAAAAAAATGTCCCTTTTGTACATATTTCCTCATACAGCGATTCATAGTTTAGTGTATTCTTGTAAAAAAAAATTGGGTTATTAAATAATTAAGTCATTAAATCATTTTTAGATTTTTTTCATTCTTACATATCATATAAATCCAGAATCAGTCGGGATTTAAATCATAATGACTCTTGCCCTTTTTTGATGGGATAAGCAGCCAAATGCAGTGCATGTCAGCCAAAATGGCAAAATGCCGACTTGCATTCAGAAGCATATTGTCTCAGTGTTTCATACCATTCCCTGATCAACCATGCAGGCATCTATGTTGATGGTGTAAAACAGTGTCGACATCAAGGAGAAGTGACGTAACAGGTGTCTTTGTCTCAGCCTTTAGTTAGGAACCATGGTAAAAATCCACAGGTCTGAATGTCTGTAGGACATTTTATCTTGGCCACACAGACCGATCAGATCAAACACGCTGACGTGGACCTGCGTAACGAGTATTAAAAAAGTGAATGAGAGGAATTATCATCTTTGTTCTCTCCATCTCCCTGGTGTTTCCCTTTGCTAATTCCTAATTTTAATGACTACCAGATAAGCACAAGTGTTAATTAAAGAGAACTGCATAATTATATCTCTGAGGGACCTGCGCCAATGCCCCCTCACCACCACCTCCTCCAGCTGACACTCCAGCCTGGTTTCTCTTCACACACTTTACTCCCTCACAACATTAAGCATTCAGCGCTCTCACACTCCTCTCATTATCTCATCCTGACCCAGTGCTTTCACCTAGTTTCTGAATATGGAAGTGGATCCACACTCCAATGACACGAAAGTAATAAAACCACAACATTTTGGGCAGGTCCCACTTGCTCAGAGCAGAGTTATAGGTGTTTCTGGAAACCCCTTCCAGTGAAATCACCGAGAAGCATATGAAATGAAAGTCAATATTTTCACAAGCCTCCAACATGGAGGAAAACTAAAAACGGATGCAGCTCATAAAATACATCTTGGCCTCGAAAACAACTTCACATAACTTCACAGTCACTGATCACTGCTGAAAATGAAGCGTGGTGGAGGGGTGTGGGTGCAGCCTTTGGTCTTATGAAATTACCGTGACATAAAAATCCATCACAACCAGCTTGCCCGCCCGGGTGCTCGCATCTCCACCAGAATGGCAGCAATCTGTCAGCTCATCTGCTAGTCCACCCCAATGAGGGGAAGGACAGGCTGAAAATAATAACAGAATGGACAACAAAAGGCTTTGCCATGATCATGTGGTTATGAGTTGAGCTTATTAAAAACCACAGTGTAAAATAAATATGCGAACATCAAGCCCGCCCTCTAGCAGAAAACACAATAAAATATGGTGTGAAAGAAGGAGGGAACACAGACGACCCACTGTTAATTTAATAAACTGACTATAGCAGGCTATGCAATTCCATTATGTTGTGTCATCTGTCCTGCGGAGGTTGGATCAGTTCCTCGGGGAAGGTCACGCCAAATGACAGACATAATCAGATACAATCAAGTCATTCGGGATCCCAAATTTAAACAGCAGCCCAGCAGGTTTGCAAGCTGATGACCGTGCTGTTTGTTTCTGACATCACTTATCATTAGGTTGTTGAACATGACTGACAAGAGAGAGTCAAACGCGGTGAATCCTTGTTGGGAATCTTACATCAGGAGATATCCACCTGCAGCATTTTCACTTATAAAATTTGTATGATAGCTCACCAAAAGAGAGGCAAACTGATTTGTAGCATGCATGCATCACACATCAGCATGTCAGTTGACACTCTTCAATCATGGCACACATCGGATACCACAAACGGACAGAGAAAACAGTCAACGTACAGTGGCCTGGAAGTGTCAATCCAGAGGACTAATATGACAAAACTGTTGCGTTTCTGGAGAGTTGACCCGTGTCATAAAAAAGAAAGACGTCAGCAGTGTGTCCTTTTGAGTTGATGCACGTCACTGTGTTATGACTTAAATCTGGACATCCCCGGTGAGTGTGCGCACAAAGAAAACAATAGGTTTTGAAACGCATCACGCACCACCGCCGTGTGTTCCCCTGAAGGCGTTTCAGCTTTTCAGTCATTCGTCTCACATGCATCTGATGGAACTAACTACAACAGTTTGGTTAGCTTTAGTCAATGTTAAACATGAAATGTGTCCAATAAGTTCAGGCCAAGCCACAACAGGCGAATCACGCAATAGTTAGGAACCGAATCCTGGGTGTAAAAATTGAGAACAAGACGCTCCTTCTCACAAAAACAAAAGCATCTCTTGTTTGTTCATCAAATGACCAAATGGATCTCCTGACAGGAGAGACCACAGTTACTGTTGGTGCTGACCGATAAATCTTATTTTCATCGTCATCGTTAAATCAATATGGGTGATAGACACTTGGCAGAAGACTGGATAGATAAGAAAACTAATTTTATTTTCACACAACATGTATTCACACTCTGTGTGTGAATATCTGACCTTTCAGATGGAGCTCTGGATACAGAGTCACACCCTTTGGCCAAGTAAATGAAACCTCAGATTGCTGTCAGCTGCCCTCAGATTAATTGGTGTCATTATGGTGGCGACTGCGAGGTTAGCTAGCAGCGTATTCATGAGTTTTTTTCCAATAAAGGCATGTTTGAAATAATTAATTTCATTTCTTCATTCAATGGGTATAAGCTATTCAATGCTTGGAGTCTTTGTTAGCATTGTGCGGTACTTATTAAAGCAGATTCCAGGTACAGAAAGCCAATAAAATAGCTGATCTGTACACTTCAATATTTGTTTATTTAGTGCAGTCATACTGTCATTGCAATATTTAACAATATTATCACACATGGCAGATTTTCCTCGTACTGCGGAGGGCTAGTTACCATCTCCAGTGTCTTTGTTTAACCAAGTCGTTTGAGTTGCCTAAACCTAACTGTGCCTTAATAATAATAGAGGTGGTAATAACTTGAATATTAAACATAAGAATCATAGTGATTATTTAGGTCATTTTGGAGGGGACTGAAAAAAGCCATCCTGTCTTCATATGAGTGGTTTTGAAAAGCAAAGACAAACAATAATTTTGTCATTTCAGGATAACTCGTTGATCAAAACGTCCGCCCATCCTTAACTGCCTCCACATGTAGACCGGTAACCATATTATAGGTGTTTCTGGTATCAGAATTAGTGTTGGTAGGATTTTTAGTAAGCACATCAAAAAAAAAAAAAAAAAACTTGAACAAACACAAGAAACACCTACATCTGCATCTTGAATCAGCACACTCTGAAAAGTATTTTCATCCCTAACTTCTAAAACTTCTAAAAAATAATCAGAATGTACAGGATGGACAGCAGCGTGCACCACTGAAAACAAAGGGCTTGAAGAAAAGCCTCCCTTTGGCTCAGCTCGTTAGTCAGAGCAAAGAGGCTGTCACGTATGGTCAGTGGGAGTGCAGAGCAACGTGGATTTAGTCATTATGTGCTGCGCTGCCTTTGTTCCCCAGGTGAATTTTTAAAACTGGAGACCATGTTTCTTACCAGAGGGGCAACCCTGCTCTCTCCCTACACAGTCTCATTCCTATTCCTAGCTTTGTTTGCAGTGGCTCAAAACCACACAGAGAACAGCAGAAATGACAGACATATGAGTGTTAATTTCGCCCCGAGTCTGACAGTTAATTTGAAATGTGACATTTTAGTGACTTATACGTCATTAAGTGGGGTCAGGACTGTCATAAAACCAAAATGACACACACGGCTTTTTTGAAAATCATTGGTCACAAAAATAGTGGGTCACAAAAACAAACAGCACGTTTTAAATCTTCACATTTTTGCCTTTCCAGCTGTCACAGAATTACATCATGCTGTTTTGTGTGAGGGCAAATTGTAGCCTCCTCTGCAGCATCAGGAAATGATGCGTTCCACTGGTAGGAGTGGAGGGGGATTCATGCTAGGCTCTGCAGAGAATGTACCTGTTTCTCAGCTCCAATTTCCAGGCAAAGCAGTCAGGTGCAGCATCTTCCACCAGGACAAATAGCGATGTCAGTTGAAGAGGTTTAAGATGACGGATGAGGGCGTTAACGGGTGAATAGAAATGTCCCACATTCAGTCTAAAGTCACAACGATTATCAGATGGATCAGTTACTCAACTGTAAGAGAATTGGTTTTGATATTTCGATAACCAATTAAAGCTCTCAGATATTTTCAAAGCCTAAAAAACAAACATTTTCTGGTTCCAGCTTCCCTTTGAGGATTTGCTTTTCACTGTTTGAATTGTAGAGTGAATATCTTTGGATTTTGAACTATGATTTCACTATAGAGTCCCACTGATTAGGGCTGCAAAAATTAATCTACCAGTTATTTATTGTTTAAAATATCCATCATCACAGTTCATAATCATAATTTCGGAGGGGACATTTTCAAGCTCAAGCTAACATCTTCTCCACAGTCCAAACTGAAACCGAAAAAAAATTCAGGTTATGTTGATCTTAGATGAGGAAAAGCAGAAAACAATCCCATCTGAGAGACTCAAGTAACTCAAGCGTTTGACACTTTTGCTTGAAAATTTGTCGTCTGTCCATCTAAGTCATCGGTTCATCAACTGCTTGTCTTCAGTGTAAATGTTCTTGACGTTGTTTTTGCTGTACCGGTTGCACATGACAGATGCCCACTGGTCTGGATTATAGAGAAGAACCTGTTGTGTGAGAAAACCCTCCATCCATGAGACTGAGAAACCTAAGAGAGTTATTTTAGATCCATTTCTCTTCACTCTGCTTCTGGAACACTCTTTCCTGCTGCTATCATGGAGGAATCACTCATCCACAAGGCAAGTTGCACATGTAGGCTAAAAAAAATCCCTCTCAATCCAAGCATCTTTGTTTTTCACCTCCATTAAGCTGTCTTATAAGAGCTGAAAGAAAACAATCACGCTGCACCACGTAGCAAAAGAGCTGCAATATGATTTCTTTGTTTCAGTTTGGCTCTCAGCTAAAGAATAACATTTCAAGTCCCTGCTGCTTTATAGTTTCAGCCAACTCATTCAGGGCTTTGGAGAAGAGGGCCAGCCCACACTGACAGCTTACACCTTCTGGAGTGAGACAGTAATAGCACTACCAACAAGGCCAGCACACAATATAAACACAAATCCTGTTTCTGCAAAATCACGACTCGCATGTATACACAGCAAGCACTGCCCAGAGACTCACTCTGTCATAAACAATCATTAACATTCACGTTCTTGTCTCTAATGAGTGTTTGAGAACACAATAGTTTTTAAGAGAGGAGAAGCTGGAGCTTGTTGGATCTTTTTCGACCATAAATATCTATTTTGAATATTGTTGCTCAAAGCTTTGATAACCAAGACAGGTGGGCCTTGAGGTCTAAGCTGAGGGTAATAAATATTCAAGAAACTGTCATGTCTCTCTTTGGGAGAGCAATTACAGGGGCTAGATAAGCAGCGGTTATTTCCCAGCATAATTACACGGTTTTAGTCTATTACTTTCCAAACTGCGCTACACTAAGCAGATTATCACTTTGTGCACTGTGAAAAGTATCACCTCAATCAAATACTCATATTTAAAATCATAATGTTTTCAGAGGAAACGGCTAAAACTTGAAATTGAGATTTGTGGTTGCTTTAGAAATGAAATTCAGCTTTCCTCAATCAAGACTCATTGGTCCCAGCTGAGTCACCATTCTGCCCTGTTCAAAGATGCAGCCACTTGTTTCTACATATTTCTTGGAAAATGTGGACATCCATTTGAGTTCAGTAGGACTTTAATCATTTCAAGGGGAAACTGAACATAATTTGGCTTATATGGTCGATTTCACAGAGGATGGTGAGTAAGCAAAACACACATAAGGCGTGGAGGTCCAGGCATGAACCCCCAAGGTGACAAGAGAGATCATGTATCAGCAGATTACATTCCATCAAACATTCACTGGTCAGCATCTCATGAATTTTCTCTTTTAACGTTTCTTACCACTTGAATTCTTGCCACAAATGAGGTGCTGGTAGTGCTGCAGCAGACCCCAGATCTCCGAGTCGTTGTTGATGGCTTGCTCCAGTGACTCCAGCGTAAACTTGGGGATCCCGTTGTCCCTCTCCACCAGCGCGCTGCGCAGGACGCGGCTAAACACCTCTCTGAACAGACTCTCCATGCAGGCGGTGAGGTATATGGCAGCGTGTTCGTGGATCCTGAGGGCCACCCGACTATCCACCATCCACCTGAAGAACTTCCCCACGGAGAAGACCAGCCCGCAGCGCTCCGACTTCCCGCGGCTGAACTTGTCCCCGGTGCTCATGTTGTAGAGGGACAGGGCGCTGAGAGCCGCCGTGATGCAGTTGACGGAGATGGTCCATGAGAGCACCACCTTGATGGCGCTCTGGATCTCATGCTTGGTGCACTTGGCGTAGCGCAGGCTGAGCCGCTGCGCCTCCCGGGCCACCCTCACCAGCGCGCGGCTGATGAGAGCCGACAGCCGCGCCAAGACCTCCGGTGGCGGGTTGCCCACCATCAGCTCATCGTCTTTCCTCAGTGCCTCCTCCACCTCGCCGAGGCTCCATGGCACGTCCTCCAGCTCGGGCAGCTTGGCGCACTGACCCGAGCACTCCAGTATCTCCGTGTCCTCCGCCAGGACGGTGTTGACTGTGTCCAAACTGTTCTGTCTGCTGTGCATGGATTCGGTCAGATGCCAGCAGTTGCCCCCATGCGAGAAGGACTGATGCGTGTCGGAGCAGCACAGCGACACGCTGGACGACCTGACCGAGTCCGCGGCTCCACCATAACCAGAATCAAGCGTTAAATCCTCCAGCGTCCTCACGACTGTCTTACCCTTGCCTGCCATAACTGCACCGCATACTGTTAGGTATGCTTGGTTTCCCAGTTAAATGCCACAAACTCGTTTCCTCGCTTTTCTCAGCCGCCGTCCGAGGACTTAATTGTATTTCCCAGCTTAAAGAGTGAAACTACAAAAAGTGAGCCTTTACTCTCCTCCTGTCTAAGTGGCTGGATGTCTTCGATATCCTCTCGTCCACAACTTCATACGCGTAACCTGAGAGCGCACAAACCCTTCTCCAAACCCTCCGCGCTCACTGCAACAAGCGCAGCACAGGCAGGATTCCGATGGAGAGGTGGAGCCTGGAGCCCCGCGGGCTGAAACAAGCCAATCCGCATCTCCATCAGCTTTGACTGACACAAACAACCTGCCTGCTACCTTTCAGCAGAGGCTACCTGGCGCTGGTGAAACGCCACTGCAGAATCAAAGATACACACGTAGGCCGCGCTGTGCCAACCAACCAGTGTGTTTTTTGTACTCGTGAAGCTGCAGTTTCTGGAGCTGGATTCCCACTAAGAGAACACATGGTGGAAATGCCCTCTTGATGTTGTGGGAAAAATATGAAGCAACGACACATTACATCAGAGGTGATAAAAACAACATGTCCAAACTTTCCTTTACTTCTCCGCATGAAAGTCAGAGAATATACCACATTGTCAAAGAGAATGGGGAAAGAGACATAAACAGAGCAGTTTTGTTTTAATTTTCTCAACAACAAGAGGTCATGCAGTTGATTACTCTCCTTTTATTTATAGCCACATCACTTATCACATAATCATAGCAGCTCTGTTGAGTGTGCTTGTTTGCATAAGCAGCTTGTTGTGCAACTTATTCTACAATTAAAGTAAAATGTCCACATTTTAACCATATTGTCAAGTGCCTTTTTGATTGATTTTTTTCCCCCTTGAAACTCCATTTCCTAACATTCTGCTCAGCTGTAGCCCATAATAATTAAAATGTCCTGTTTGATTTAAATCTAATTGCATTTGGAATCTGGTTAAAATACCAAATTTTTCTAATGAATCTCTGTTGAAGAAAAATGTAGTTTTACACAGACTACCTTTCCTTAATGCATAGGTTTCACTCTATGTATGTTTCATCTCAGCGTAAGGGAATGAATGTAAGCGATGATCCTCACAAATGTAGTAAACCAAATGTGTGTGTAGGCGTCAGACGGTTGCTATGAGGAGGTGGTTCGTCTGCGAGAACAAGAGAAGCTTCTGAGGGGCCGGCTTCAGAAACAAGAACTCCTCCTACACAGATTACAGCTGCTGAGCCAACCTGGAAACAAGGACACAGCCATATCAGACCAGAGCCTCGACACCCAGAGCACAGGTCAGGGCCACAACCTCAGGACTAGAAAACAACATTTGAATAGCTAAGCTAAAAATATCTTGTTTCAGGTCTCATATTGCAAAATAGGAACCAGATAATGTAGAAAATTGAGTGCGTATTTGTGTGTGTGTGTGAGTGTGTGTGTGAGTGAGTGTGTGTGTGTGTGTGTGTGTGTGTGTGTGTGTCTGTCTGTCTGTCTGTCTGTCTGTCAACCCCTGGCTAGAGCCAATACCTCACTGCAGTTTTC
>JAQQZW010000015.1:15627576-15640571 GCA_029814745.1 Zanclus cornutus | reverse complement strand
GTTACTCATTAAAACAATTTACTTTTGAGATAAACCAATTCCATCTGGTTATTTTATGTTACTTCCCTTCACCCTAGCGAGCCGGTTCGTAACACACTCATAATGGTATGAAATAGAACTTTCAGCAGTCTAGGTTTTGAAAATCCAGTCAGAGATGAGCCGAACTATTAATGCCTTTGTGTGCTTGTATTAAAACTGAAGAGCGATTACGGTGTTTGCATTGAAAGCTGTAATGTGCACACAGCTGCACAGCTGGCCTCGTTATGCACCTTTGCCCACATCACTGACTCTCCCCCACAGGAAATACATAGTTTGAGATGAGATTTGTTTATTTGCGCTTCAGAGCACAACATCAAAACTTTTCTGAGGGAAACTAAGAAATGTGCCTCTTAATGAAACATTAGCCCCTCTTTGATTGATGGAAACAGACCGACTGACCGCGTGCTGTCTGTTCATGCTTCAGCCATGAACATGTGGGTGCTGCATATACAAGGATGTTGATCTTAATCCTACATAGGTTTTTTTATTTTTTTGTTGTAGCTACACCACAGCAGGAATATTCTTCATCCTTTCTGCTTGTTAATTCTTGTCGGAGCATATTAGCTTCATTAGTGAATACCACAATCATCAGTGTTTGCATGTGTTTCCTTAACACGACTTTGGGTCTGAGCAGAGCAATTTCTTCACAATCTGAACATTTATGCAAAATTTTAAGACTTTTCTGGGGGAAAAATGTGGTCAAAGTCATATTTTTTCTTCGACATATGTAATCGTGACCAGTGATGTGTTTGGGTGTTTTTTAGCAGTGTTGTAGGAGAGGCAAAGTGTGTGCTGCAGTGCATGTATAATTACAGACAAAAGGGCCTGTCAGAGCGAAAGTCAGTTGGCACACACACACACACACGCCATTACAATTTTCCTCACCTGACAAACCTCCCACATCCATTTTCTTCAGGTTTTTGGCCTAAAGGATGACCACGGTAAGCTTACCAGCAGTGGGAACATATCTCAGAGAGAAGCAGATATCACCCAGCTTCTCTTGCTGTTGGAAAGGCAGAGACATTACAGAGGTAAGAACAGTCTAAAAAGCAACTACTAAATCCAAATTTACTGCTTCATGTGCTAACAGCAGATGCTCACTGAGAGGCTAGATGAGGGGGAAAAATAGCTCATAAATTTCCTTTCAAAGCACAGTGCAAATTGTTCAGTCAACCAAGTCTGAAGCTGCTGTTTGCCTTTTTTAACACTTTAGACATGCTGATGTTTATTGGTTCTGCTCTCCACAAACAGAAAGATGATGAAAGCTGCATGTACCAGTGTGTCTATATGGAAAGTGATAGTTTAATGGTATTAAAGGTTAAAGTACAGTAAACTGACACTGGGTTACAGTGTTGTTTACAGGAATTACAGTGTACAGTTTGAAGCAGGGTTCATATATGCATAAAATTTACAAAAGTGATAGAGTGATATTTTTGTAATTGCTTTTAGTACATGCATTCTTATGCACAGTGCTCTCTAACGTAGAAAATGCATATGTAGATCACCACACGAAGTGCCATCAAAAAGCTCAGAGGCTGTTCCTGTGTACACTAATGTGCATGTAGCAGGTACAAGCAATAACTTTCTTAAGTCGTGCCATTTGTTCATCATTAGCACCTGAGTTACATCTCCAGCGAGGATCTCGATCAATAGAGTCAAGATGCCCTAAACTTCATGTCAAGCATCATCACTGGTGATGAGAGTTCTGTCTGCACCCAGAGACTGAACAGCAGCCTTCACAGTGGAGGAGTCCAAAGTCTCAAATATCGAAGAAGGTGCATTCAGTCAGGAGCACAACCAAGAGCATGCTGGTCTTTTTCTTTGACATTCGCGGGGTTGTGCACTGTGAATTTATACCCAAAGTGCAGACTGTTAACACCGAGAACTACTGTGACGTTTTGAGGCGTCTGAGGAAGAACATGCGGCGTAAACGACCTGAACCGTGGCCTGCCGACAACTGGGTTCTCCAGTGGGACGTTATTGCTTGTACCTGTTACATGCACATTATTGTGCAGCGCTCCGCTCGTGCGTAACAGAAGCAGTCTCTGAGGAGTAAGCAGTATTTGGGCTTAGCATGTTATGTAGTTGCCATTACAGCATTTTTATGTTTTATAAGTAACTGCAGTTGTAGACGTGTTTGTTCGGGTTGAAATATTCCCATTATTGATTTGAAATGAGAGAAAAGAACACTGAACTCTGTAAAAACATCCCTGCATCACTGCGAGTGAGGAGGGATAACTTAAGATACAATAAATTGCCCTGTCTTGTGTAATAATATGTCTTGTTTAGTAGGAACATCACAATTACTGCTCTGAGAAAGTCTCCTCTACTCCTGTTAAGAAATGAGTAATATACTGAATAGCATCTAATATAAGCAAGTTTTATGAGAAGTGTTTAATGGCCCCGAACATACGCAGATCACAATAAAAATGCAAAAAGACGACTGTGAGAGAATTTATTTGGAGACACTTGCACACACAAATAGTCCCAAATATATTATGTATCTAAAGTGTTCTACTGATCTGTTTGCAGGACAAGCTGTTAACAAGGTTAGTCATCATGTGGGCCAGCTGTCTGCTGTCTTATTGGATAAATGGAAAAATAATTGTGCGTAGATCAAAAAACACCTACAATAAAAACTAAAACATAGAAAAATGTATTCGATGAACACGCAAGCTACAAATAAATCAATCCAAACTAATACCAAACGTCAAAGAGACAGTGTGTTCATATGACACTGCCTTTCTGAGTCAGAGCCTCAGAGTCACATCCAATCAATCACACGACAACAACTTGCATGTTTTCAATCTTCCATTATTGATTTGGACTCTTGTTTTGGTTTGAATGCTCTCTAATATCAGCTCCCAGTTTTGTTTGTCACTCATCACAACACAAACCTCATTATCAGACACTGAGTGGAGAGCAATTCATATTCTCACCATATCCCTTATCAACACCAGGAGCAGACACAGTCAGTAACTCTCTCTCAGGTCACATCTGCTTTACATGTGGCCCTTTTGAATGGAGATTATAAATTAGAGGCAAACCGGACCTGAATAAGAGTCTTTGTTTTATTTCAGGAGCCTTTCATCAAGTTCCAATCAAGGCCTATTTTCTTATGCAAAATACTGGAAATGTTTGCGGTGCGTTTTGTAAGGCTACGCCCATTTCACTTATCAGACTCTCCTGATTGGGTGACAAAACACTCCATGACCAAATAATCTTACATTGATGACAAGATACTGGTTTGAATCAACACCAACACACGTCCCCCGGAGTTAATTATGCCTGTGAAGAGCATGACCAGGCTCTTTATACGTTCTGTGAACTGTAAAAGGCCAACAGCTGCCTTTTAAACTTAAAGGGCATTTCAGAACCTGCTTCTTCATATTTGACCTTGGAGGTAAAAAGGATTGTTTTACCTGTGCGTAGGTGGAGTGCTGATATGCTGAGCTCTTACACAGCTTTCTTCACTTTGGATATGTTGAATATTAAAATATATATGTACTTAAAGGTTTTCGGCTTGCTATCCCTCTGAACAAATCCAGGTCTACTTCCGACCCCCAGTCAGATGTTGAACACACCAGTCTCTGTGTTTTAAGCAGCTCTGGAGAAAGTGATTTTTCCTCCTCAGACAGTTTCATTAAAAAACAGAGAAATGTTGTATCACCTCGCCTAATCATCTTCTTACTGTACCCATTATGTTGCTTTATTGCAACGTTTCATTGATTGTGATGCTGCTATAACTGAAAACTTCTCAATTAAGAGAGACATTTACAGGGAAATTTAACTGAACCTACACACAGTTCTACGGTAAGTGAAGAACCAGGACTCGGAACTCAAGTTCTGTATAAATAAACTATCGTTATCATTATAATTATTATTATCATTATTACAAATACATTTTTACCTCTCAAGAAACAGGTGTTGTAACACACACTCTCTGGCCAATGCAATATAACAGATCTGCCACAAATTCTACATTTAGGAAGAAGATACATAATATGGCTTTACTGAAAACATTCAGAGCTTTAGCTGTGTTAGTCCAACACTGGCACCGCCTATGGTTTAACACCTACACAAACAGAACAGTTAAAAGGTAAATTTGTAGTATTAGGAGGAGTTATGTGCTGTAACTATTCATTTTTAAGTGTATTTCCAAAAAGTCAAACTTTTCTTTTAAATTCAATGACTGTAAAACAAAGTTTTGTTTGTTATCATTAATAAGTGCAGTTGCTGAGTTGCCAAAACAAGGAGCTCGTCTTCACTTTTGCAGGTGTAACTTGCGGTTCTGAGGCAGACTTTTGCATTCTTAAGTTAACCAAACCACGCATATGCAACAATTACACATTAATTTAAAAGGTTGTTGACAAATAGACAAATAAATCATTGTATTCCACATTACAGTTTGGTGCCACATTGTGATTAGAGCATTCAAGTAATACATGTAATAATAAAACATTTTAGTACTTTTAATCACCTGCAAAGTGGAAAGTGGCAGTTTCCACATTGTGCCTCTGCATCGGCTCACCTGAGCTTGAACATTGCAAAGCTTAGCTCCACTCTATCAGGTCTTGCGTAAAATTGTCAGGTGCAGCTGTGCGACCAAACGCTAAGGAAGTATAGCGATGCCCTTCAACTCGAACAACACCACCAGCCATTCAACACTGTTATAATTAACCTTTAAATCAAACCGCCGTAATGCTAAAAATGAGGTTCCCCTGGCAACATGTGCTATATGCCATGACATTTACCATGAAAATTGAATCTCCTGAACTGCTGCCTGGAAAGTCACACTTGTATTAATTGAAGGGGAAGTGTGGACATCTGATTAAGTGGCATTTCCAGGGGAGATGGATTACTTCAGCCACGGCACCACATTTGTAGCATAAGCACAAATGGCTTGCTGAACATAGCAAAATAATCATTGCAACATCACTTATGCAAGCACCATAAAAATACTCTCATTACTGAAACAGCAGCTACCAGATGTAGAAATCTAAGCTTAAACAAAGAGACAGGTGTCACAAAGTGATTCCAAACCTATATGAACTCACTCATTTGTCATTTTCTGGGGAGCTATTCAACTTTTGGTAGGTGTGTCTGCTCGCACAGGTTTTTAATGAGTCTTACCTCCTCCTTCTCAGCGCTCTGCAGATCCCTCCACTCCTCTGTTATGTGGCTGAAGTCCACCTTGTTCATGGGCACCTTGATGTCACCGATGGCATCATGTTTGGAGAAGCGGTCAAAATCGTACACCGTCATTACCAGCGTCTTTCCACCAAGCTCTACGTAAGGGACCTGAGCAGGATGACAACAGCAACCGGTCAAAAAGAGATCAGAAGAGGTTTACTGCCCCATTAAGGGGTATCAGCATGATAAAGTGTTTCTTTTACAAAGGCTGTACATGAAAGGCTCACCAAATATGACCGATTTTAACCAAAAATAAAGTTTATAAAGTTTGTTTAATATCCGGGTTAGTCATGAGTTCTCCCAGAATCCTCATTTTTGTCAAAAAGAAAGTACTTCATTGCCTTTTGTATTCAAAGAGAATGCCAAGGTTGGCTGTCTTGACAGGACTAAGATAAACACAGCTGTATTGACTGACTCCAGCCCAAACAGCTGACAGGAGTGGAGTTAAAGAGGCTGCTGTGTTACTGAAATGAAAACACAATTGATACCAAACCAGAGCTTGGCCAAAGGTAGACATGTCGCACAATAAGGTTGTGACCTACGGTGGAAGGAAGAGCTATTTCGCTCTCATTACATGAACGTGCACTTCAGCTCTTTGAGTGATCACGCAAAATCGTGCTATTTCTGTTTTGGATAACTGAAAAATTTTAAGTCAGCACTGTAAGAGAAAAATGGACAACACTGGCCTTGCAGTGCAGTAATCTCTCTTGCCCATGGTTGAATTCAGCCTCCTACTTTTTCACCATGCTGTGAGAAGGGGGCCCCTCCCCTGGTGTTGCCTACATGTCCTCATGGACCCGTTTTGGATGAGCCCTTGAGATTGAGGTAGCAGATTTCTGCACGAAGGCTGTTATTGTCTTTATTTTATCCTAAGAGCGTGAAAGACCATTCAAAAATACAGAGTAGTCCTCTCAGCTATCTTACTCTTCTGAATCAAGCTTTTCAGACCTTTTCAAACTTTTTAATATCAGTGTATACTCAAAATAAAGTTTTATTTTCACATATTTTAATTTACTATTGTCGGTCCGGGACTCCCACGGAAAAGTTTGTGATGTTTCTAAAGTTAATTAAATGTCAAGAATAGAAAGATGTGTGTTTTTGGAGTGGGTGGATGGTGATATTGTGGGTAATTCTGTTTCCCGATCAATGACTACTCTTCCAGCCCCCACCCTGACAGATGGTGTTATCAGGCCTACAAGACAGGATAGGTAAAAGACAGGTGAGGGGTGGTTGGTTTCTAGCAGTACTTGAGATGCTTGACTGCCTTCAATTTTGGGACAAAACTTATTAAATGGAAATGGCTCTTTACAAGACCAAAAAGAAAAGCGAGGGAGAGATAAGACTCCCTGGTTTGTCCTTGACATTATCTCACAAAATCATCTTGATACATAATCACTTGTCCTGTATTTCTCACAGATTAGGAATTAAGTATGGCAAAAAACACACACACACAAATACACCTTGTATTGAGATGATCACATTATGCCTAACTTACACCACACACCTGCGCTCTTCACTGTCGGATGAACAACAAAACTTTCCCCACTGCTGAGCAACAGCCGTGCATCCATTATGGCCGAGGCTAGGCCAGGGTGTAGCGGTGCATCTGCCTGTGTTAATCCCAATCACGTTGAGCCTCAGTGTGTGTATGTGAGTGTAACTGTGTGTGTGAGAGAGATTCTGTCAGGAGCTTGTTAATGTGCCAGCTGGTTGCTGTCTCCACACCTTCCCAGTATTCACGGCTGCATGCAAATCAGATTGTCAGTGGAACCGAAAGTTCTACGGCTACAAAGAAAAAAAAGCTCATTCGGTGGGCTCTTGTGAGGTGTACCTTGAAGGTGAACTGCTCATTGAAGACAGGATTGAGGGTCTTCCTGTGGACCTTTGTTTCAAACTTCTTCTTCTTGTCAGGCAGCAGGTACACCTTTACGTATGGGTCAGATGTGCCACCCATGTCCATAGCAGGCAGCTCCGCGGCCTGGATGATCCCAACAATGAGCTACAAGAGAAAGAGCAAGTGTAAAAAAAGTGAAAGAAGGGATGCAAGACTGTTGCAAATGATCACAACTTGCACCTTCATCCCACCAACATCCTCGAAAATAAATCATATCTTATTTGGAAAATGTCTAGAAATATTTCTTGATCATTTCTCTCAGACCTTGAGGAACACTGGATTTTTTAGTCACGTGTCTGTTCTTTAGATTTCATGAGCAATCATTCCTTCGAAATGGTGGCTTTGAGATGATTAAGTGTAATTTTTCTGGGATATGGTGGCAATATTAGAAGGTTATGTCGACAGGGCCTGGAGAGATCGTAAAGGTCAGGCTGTATCAGAGTAGGAATGGGAGGGCTGTTTCTCTTCACACAGGGTCGATAATTGATAACCACAACTGGGGGCCTAGGAGGCTGATTGACCTGCCAGTCAGAGCCTTTACTCAAAGGCCTCTCAGGAGGTCCAGCTAGTCAGTCAATCAACTTCCTATCAGGCAGCCATCAAGCAGCAATCTGGAGGCTGACCAGGGCACTCAGCCATGGAGTTCTGCAGCTGACAGGAGCCGCACCAGTTTACTGGTGCTACAAGTGACACAGCGGAAGATAACAAAAACCTCTAGCTGGCAGTCACCATGAGGAAAATAACCATCAACATGAAGGAAAATCAAATTAACATACAAAAACCCATAGACTCGTGTTTTTCTTTTTTCTCTCAGAAAAAAAGAATTACTGGAGAAAATTGTCAAAAGCAGAGCTGCTCTAAAAACTATAATTTTAATGTAGGTAGAGTCAAAGGACCACAGTTGTTTGGACAAGTGGCATTCGGCTAAATACGGTTAATTACCAAAAAATTCATGTACTTGAATTGTATGTAGGCAAGTATCAAAGCTCATTTTTGAACTTGGACAGAGTAGTTTGACAAATCATTCCTTGCTCAAGCTCCACTGACAGAGCTTACTCTGTATAACATGGTCCTCACTTGCAGATGGACTTCATCCGCAGCACTTTTTAGCATGGAACCAGTACTTTGAAAAAACACAATGAAAATCAAACACAAACATCCTAATGCAAACTCCCTCTGCCGATGGAGATCCTTTGAAACGTCTGAAAGCTCTGACAAAAGCTTGTAAATGGACCTTGAATTTGGATTATTTAGTCAAAACCAGATCTCGGCAGTCTAGTCATCCTGTGCTTCTAGGTTAGACAGTTGGACCAGCAGACTAACGCTACAGTTAAATACATGTAGCTACAGAGCTTTCCCAGGATCACGCTCTAGACTTATCGAATAGACCAAAGTCCTTTTATTTTAATCACAGCTCCATCTAAGCTTCTTAGGTTTGCTGTCCTCCATTTGATGCTAGCTGTTTGCTTTAACGCATTAATGTTTAATTTGAATAATTATTGTATTTATGCCTTCAGAGCAGCTCTTTCCCTGACAAATGCTTACATAACATGGACTCCAGCTAAATGTACCTTATATGAGTTTGCATTCACACTGCCATATACTATTAGTTTATGTCATGATGATTTATGTCATGTTTAGGTGGCTTTACCCTGTACTCTATCTCTGTGTGAGTATCAACACCCACAACCAAACCAGGCATGGCTCAGTTCCCACAGTTCCCTATATTATACACTATATGTCTGCATACTGCAGTATGTATAGATTGGCCTTGGATGGTGGTGAGACTCCAGTAAGTGAAAGGTCTTTGTAAAACGATGGAGTATTGACTATACAACAACAGCCATCACACATGACGACAGTGAACACAAGACGGGACACTCATGGAAAGTGTTGATTATCTTTGATTAATTAACCGCTGCTCAGGTTATGCACAACATTTTCTGGACGATATCACGAAAACTAACTGCAAACAGTAAAATAAAAGTCTGTAATGATTTCAAAGGACCTCTTTGACATAAATATAACTTGACATAATATAAGTCATTATAACTGTGCATTTGAGGGTGGCTTATCACTGCGAAATAGTTACATACCTCAGAGGGCAAATAAAAGACGTTCAATTATTCTAGCTGCCATTTACCTGAACCTAAATTTAAGCATGCTTTGCACTGTACTGCTGTGAAGTAACACTTTTGAGAGCAGCAATTCATCCTTGCACGCTGTTCTTCTGATTTCTACCCATCCATCAGCACACTCTGTGGCAGACACAGGATGTCACACCTTCTTTAGTAGAAAAGGCACTGGTGCTTTAGAAAAGAGATAAAGGCAGGAAGAGGTTGGAAATGCTGATATGTAGTTTGCTGCATCAGCTAACAGTATCCTTCCTCACATTGCATGATACTAGAGCTGATGCTCGCAGTGCCAACTCAAGATGGGTTTTCCCAAAACTCATTAGGAACACCTTGGCGTAAAACCAAACCAGTAAGCTGCAGAAATTTTTTTTTTTCTTAAATTTCACTTAGTCCCAGAATATGAGGCTACTGAGCTTTTCCTAAAATCACTTATTCATCCTCATTTTCTCAAAATTGGTTTAAGTGAAAGAAGTGACTTTAAGGACACCCCCTTCAATTACAGTATTCAAGTAATTTAGTGTTAAGTGGTAAGTTTTTTAGCAGCTAACATTTCATTTAACTGCTTTTTTCTTGGATGCACTCTTGTTTAATTCACATATTACATGCAGAGCTGCAACAGACGATTATAATAACATCTTTCAATTAATCACTTAAACTGTAAAATTTCACACAGTGTTTTGTCTGCCTAACAGTCTTAAACCCAAAGGTATGCAGCTTACATGTAGTCCATTACATACAGTATGTCACTGTAGACATATTTCCGGTACAAGTTAAATATTTGTAATGTCAACCCAATCTTTTTCCTCAAAATGTCAAAAACATAAAAGCTGCAAAAAAGCAAATCATCTCCTTTAAGAAGCAGCTAACAGAGTCTTTGGCTTTTTTGCGTTTTCAATGTATAAAACTTCACTGTAACAGAATTTTGACAAGTTTGCACGTAGAAGTTCATGTTATCCTCTGCCGTGTTTTGTTCTTAACTGCAATAAAATGCAGACGAAGTTCATGGGTATTGCAGCGTTATATGCCACCTGCAATGTGAAATGATGACTGAGCTGATATCATGAAATAAACATATACGACTGTAACATTATCCAGGAGACTCACATGTCCCATGTTAATAAACTATTGCGGATACCACTAAAAAGCCAAACTAAAACGGGAATACAGAATGAGGAAAACACTTCCAGAATCAGTGGCTTGACCCATTTAACAACTCTGTAGTTCTACTACTCAAATAATCTACTATTTCAGCTCTGATTATGCATATTAATTTTAACCCCTAACTACTTACCATCACACTCCTTTAAGAGTAAAAAAACACCAGTGTGGCTGTGGGTTTGCACATCTGTATGGGTGTTTAACTTCTGTTTCACTAAGGACTCGGGCCCTGCCACAGCAGCAGGCCGCTGGTATTAACCCCTCTCTGTTTGTGTGTTACTGTCCAGTCCAGTGAGCAACACGCTGACCAGAATGGGTACAGGATGGTGATTCAGCCCCTTGGCAACTTATCTTGGAGAGCTTTTCCCCATGTATCATGGCTCTCCACACACATACACATACACACACACACACACACACACATACACACTTCCACAGAACGCCAGTGGTCTTTCTCTTGGCTAATATTTACTGAAGCTGATCTGTATGTTATTAAGAAATGAACTGTTAAGAGAATTTGAAATGAATGATAAACAGAAATAATCTGAACGTCTGGAAATCCGCCCCCTCTTAATGAGTTTAAAATTCACACATTCTGAGTGGACACAATGCAATAGGCCAGCTCTTGACCTGCATAAAGAGCAATGAAAATGGTAATGATGTTGAAAGTAGGAATGACATTATAATTCCCTTCCTGCTGTGCTGAGAGGGCTCTTTTTGGTTCATTTGCTGTGTATTTGCCTGATGTAGCTGTGTCGTCACTCCTTGAGTGATTTGGATTTTTTACAAAACCTTTTCGTCTCATTAGTGCATAAACCCAGAATCATCAACACCAAGGGCAGCAGCCATTTGTGGTGGTTAACAGACAGAAACAAAGCTGAGACTCATTGCCACAAAGACCTGACATTAATCTGCACGTCTTTTCCCACTCAGCCTGATCTTCTTCTACACACACTAACCAGAGTTTCGTACTTCATTCTTGGCAGGGTGGAACATTTGCCGACCAATCTTTTAGGCCATCAAGGGGAACTTTCTTTTGCAATGTGCGCAATATATTATAGTGGTGCCTAGGGCAGGATCTTAAATGAGGTGTATTTTACAATTTTTGGGACAAATTGGTATGACTAATAGGCTACATGTGCAGCTCACTGGAGATATTTTTTTTACCACAAGTTTTTTTCAGTCTCACTGACTTTTTTTATCATATCTAAAGCTTTTCTAAATTTGATTCAGATACTAAATTAAAAGTTAAATATCATTACTTTTCCTGACCCTATACAGACCGATGATGCTTGTGCAAAACCTTGCAGATTATTGACAGCAATTTTGACTTTTGCCAGACAATATATTATTTAATTCTACATCCATGAACTGCAACTACAGGAATAGATAAGGCATGCTTAAAATTAGGGAAAGTTTGTGGTAATGACAAATCAACTTGTCATCATTATAATACAATTAAGTCTTCGTAAGTAATAACCTTGCTTATGTTTATAGAAACATCATTTAAAAAAAACTGCATTAAGGACTGATTTGTTGGTACTGTTTTGTGCTTGAACACTCAAACATGCTGCACTCTCATCTATCTTCCAACATACAGTAAGGGGGAAACTACTTCCTGCAGCGGTGCTGAATGATAGACTACTGGCATCAGTACGCTCAAAATGCTTGCCTGACTGCCAGTGTCAGTTGTCAGTGCTGAAACAGTGTCTAAAGTTCGTCACTCAAAATCTTCTTAATGTCACAATTTTGGGGAGGCAGTTTGTACCTTTCCAAATCTGACAATCACGCTCACTACATGCAGCCTTTGGCCAGGTGCAGGGAGTTAAAAAAGTATGCTGGATTTTCTTTAACTTTTTATCTTTATTTTGCATATAAGTACCTCTGCTGCTTTTTGATAGAAATGAGTAAAACAGCACAAATATCTTCAAAGAGGTCGTCTATAACAGTTTTCAACATCTCCACGAAAGCCGGCTTTTCGCCCTGCTTTTAAGTGTATCCTGTGTGTGGACATAAATACGTTGGCCATTAGACATGATCAGGCAACACATTCAGTATTTCAAGTATACTCCAGCCTTAAATCATGTGCTGTTGACTTGTTCATTACGAATGTAATCTCTAGGGATAATGGGCTGATTCTTCCAGTTGTAACATCACACTGAGGGGCATTTGAGATTAGCTTGTTCCAACAATGAAGTCTAATCTCTAATAAAAAAGTAAAAGAAACACTGACAAGTGCTATCTTCATGCTTCATCTGCAATCAAATATAATCTTTTACAGCAAATAACCCTGAGACTAGACAGTCATTGTTCTCAATAATATCCTCTCTTTAAGAGCTGCCACCTATTTAGTAATAATTGAAATTTCACACACAGCCTTCTACCTTATAAAGGAACCTGCTACCGAGGCATTAAACCAATCACCTGTGCCAGTTCTCCTCGAGCAGCTCTATGGTGCCAACATTGATTGCATGGGCCTCAAAGCCTGAGGATTACAAAAAAAAAAAAAAAAACATTTCCTGAAGGCCAGTGTGCCTCTCGACTGTGTCCGTCACTGAGCTGAAAGTGGGTCAGAA
>JAQQZW010000015.1:15613643-15623917 GCA_029814745.1 Zanclus cornutus | reverse complement strand
TCTGACTCCCGAGCAGAAGCAGCACTGTGTGAGAGTCTCTTAGGATCTCTGTCAACAGGCTTGGAATGACCCAAAATTCACGTCCAGGATCATCACCGGTGATGAGAGTTGTGTCTACGGCTACGACCCTGAGACCAAAAAGCAGCCTTCGCAGTGGTCCGGTCCAAGACAGAAGAAAGCATGTCAGGTAAGGAGGGCAACCAAGAGCATGCTGGTGGTTTGCTTTGACATTTGTGGAGTTGTGTACCATGAATTCGTCCCGCAGGGTCAGACTTTTAATGTCGAGTACTACTGTGCTGTTCTGAGGCGTCTGAGGGAGAACATTCCACAAGTACTCTCCCACAACAACACAGTTGTCGCTCCCATTCCCCAACTCTTGCTTGAATTAGCTCCCTGCAACTTCTTTCTTTTCCCCAAAACAATTTTTGGTCTCTGGGAAGTAGCCGTAAACCCAAGTTTCAGGTTCAAGGTGCAATCACAAGTGTGCACGTACCAGTGCTCACAAAAATGCATGTAACTCAAGCGCTGACGAAGATCAAGTGATGTAACTGAGAAAACTTACTCACAAAAGTTATTGCTGGTATCTGCTACACTGTGCAGCACTCAGACTGTGTGCAGTCTCAAAAATGTTTGATTGCACCACATGTATACAAAATACATACAGTACAGTAGCAGCCACTACAATTAAAAAATAGAGACATTTTTGACAGCCATATTTGCAAGGAATTATTTTTGTACTTTTGGTGGAAACAAAACTTAATGTGTTAATGAAGTAACTGCAGATGTGACTAATCAAAGCTGTCACCATATGGCAGTAGAAGAACTAAGATTCTAAAAAGAAAATGCATGTAAAACACAGCAAACAATTAAAAAAAAAAAAAAACTCAAAAACATTATAGGGTATATTTTTCAAAGTATTTCTAGTCAAAAATATTAACTAATGTCATGCACAGAAGATCCAGCAAAAACAAAATGTTTTAGCAGTGAGAGCATTACTACATAAGCATGTAGGGAGGGATGTGTTTTTGATTTTGAGCAACGATAGTTTAAAGTCTTTACCTCGGTTTTTGCTCCATCCTTTACGTCCTTCATGTTGATGGCATTTTTGCCCTTGTCTTTGCCCTTCTTTTTGTTTTTCTTCTTGAATATCCATTTTTTGCAGATGCAGAAGCAACATGCTAACACCAGGATGACAGCCACAAAGGCAATAGAGACAATGGCCCATGTTGGCACTGGGGAAAATCAAACAGGAAAGAGTTGGGATCAGACTTCTAAGAGAAGTAAAACGTTGCCACTTGCAGAGGAGAAAACAACATTTCAGTGAACTGGGCCAAAGCAGCATTTGAACCGAAGTTCCAAAAAGTGATTACAGCAACTGACAGGTGAGATAAAAATGGGAAAATGTGTGTGCCTGCAGAGTTGGCAGACCGGATCAGCACCTAAGCCAGAGCCTGGGTCCATTAAGAAGTGGCAGACTCTTAACGATCGGTCCTGACTCGTAGGACAAGACTTGACTGCACAGCTTCAGCCAATGTAGCGGAAGTAACAGATGTTGGCATTTTCCACTTGCCATTTAAACAAAAGATTCTCAGACATCTGACACTTTCACGGCAATCACCAGCTTCACAGAACTTGCTGGGACTGAGAGCGTTGGTAATTTTGCAGGGTGTGTTTGAGAGGCATTAACAGCAGTATGACCACGACAAGTCAATGATGCAGTAAAAACAGATGGGTTCACAAGGGTTTGACACACCTTGTTCACACACTCTTAGCTCCCATTCCACCTGAAAAAAACAGCATGAAATTAGTCTTTTGTCTTGAGATTTAGGGCTTAGAACTTTTTACAGATAGACGGCAGTTTTAGACAAAAACCTTTCTCTGAGAAAGAACTTTTCCACGTACAAAAAAGCCTAACCTCACTGATTAAATTAAACCTGAACATTTAGAGTTCAGCCCAGAGCAAGTAAGACTACAAAAGCAGAAGGGTCTGTTTAATTTAAAAATTAAAATCATTAAACCATCAATTTCCCAGTAATCCTGTTCTTTTTGAAACATTCTGTCTCCCGTTCTGAGCATATTGTTTTTTTGTGAGGAGAACTGAGAGACCTACTCAAACTCAGACAGCTTGTCATGTGTGATAACCTTCAGGCTAAAATTAATGGCTGCACTTTGAGTATCTTTAAGGCAAGAAACACTGCCAATTTTCCAAAGTAGTCCGTGGGTTTTAAGATTTCTGTAATTTTTCAACTGCCGAGACAGAATAAAATAAAAGATTCCTTGGGAAAAAAAAAATTATAACAAGATCATGAAGTCTTCTTCTGCTTTGGATGATGTCACATTGTTGTGGTGTGCTTTGGCCAAAGGTTGGTTAGAAAACTCTTCCTTGTAATGAATGTTAGAGAGACATGCCGTATTTGTTAATCTATCGTGTCGGAACATTAAGTCTGGGCTTGTTTATGCCTTCACCTTAAATTTCAATTATTTCTTAATCCAGATTAGCAGTTTTATCATACAAAGCTCACCAGAGTAGCAGCCCCTTCTGGTCTCTAACATGCAATCTCTCGTCTTCAATGTTGTAAACTTAACATATGTAAGACACCGTTACAAAAAGGGAATACACAGGAAAAAAGTTAAATGGGTTCAATGCATAGATTAATGAAGTGGAGGGCAGGTGTTTTCAGTTTATGTCAATGTATCGACCAGAAAGTCAGCTGTTTCAAAGAACTGAGTCTAAATGGTTTGAAAAGCTGTTTATAAGATCACTGACTCAATGACAAGACACATTTTTCTCCTTTCCTATTCACTCATTTTCTTACAGTGGAAATTGAAGAAATAATATTAAAACACAATTCACCTTGCTAAGATTTTAAATCAAGAGAAGTCTATTATGCATGAGACTTGACAAATACAACAATTAATTGTTGCTTGACAAACAAAGAGACAGCTTCTCCACATTTTACAGGAGTCCAGTTTTTCACACTCATACCTTATAAGAGAAATCAATGAAAACTAGGAATAGACAAATGATGAGGCGCAGAATTATTTACCAAATAAATGACTTTATTGACATTTATAGCACATTTTTGTCAGCGTTTTCCATTAGTATATAACAATAATTCCTGTTAATATCATCAATCAATATTAAACACGATCTGGACCTGATTAAGCGCCAAATGGATAAAGGAATGGATGGATGGATTAAGCAATTTAACTAAAACAACCGTAACTGATTTAAGGTTCACATATGAATTTTACTGGGGATTTTACCAGCTAAAAGATCACACAGACAAACATCAGACAAACAGTTAATAGTTGATGTTACTGCATGCGGCAGTTTAGAAAAGAATATTCATGACTTTTAAATAATATTGTTATAACTTTGAAAATACCTTTTTGTAAGGTAACTAAAATCAATGCTTTTCAAGGCTCCTTCACAACAATTTGGTGATTTTATAGAATTGTCCAACACATTCTCATCCCAGTTCGTCAAAGATAGACTCTTTTGTCACGCTGCTCTGCGTTTATACAGATGCACAAGTTTACCTTGAGCATCTGTGTGCAACATTCAAAGCTTTCCTCCAACAAGGCCTTTCTACACATGTGCTTAACATTGTGAAATGGTCACAGTTGTGCAACGATTGCAGTTTGGGAGTGTTTAAGCACCAAAATTACCTGTTTACGCTTAGGAAAATATCTTGGTTTTAAACTGTAGGTTTTACTTTCAGGTTCACAGGGGTCTTGAAGGTTTCCTTGCAAAAGTCTTGCCTGCGACCCACCACTCCACACCGACCTCCACACCTCTTCGAACTCTGTTGCTCTTTCCACGTCCTCAGGTGGAGCAGTTGCTATGTGCTTCAAATTATGACTCAGATTGGTTAACATTGGAGTTTGTTAAAAGCCTGGAGCGTCTCATTACACGCTAAAGGGCATGAGGGGCATGAGACGCAGAGGCGCGTGACAAAGCGTCCAGATTTGACAAGTTGGGATTGAGACACTGCTGGAGTAGCATATGAGTTGTTGTTTCCTCAGCCATATGTTGCTGCTCTGCCACATAGACCTAACTGGAGAAACTGGACAACCAACAGTCAATTCTGTCACCTACAAGCTGTCACACACTCAGCTCAACAACAGAGTGACACCCATTTGCAAACACAGTGACACCTATCTCCACTATAGTCATCAGTCAGCTAGTGCTCCCTGATGCATGCACACAGGTACAGTGTACACTGCACACAATGATGGAAGGAGAAGTGTGTTTTAAGCACCTCAGAGACAACATGAAGTCCAGATGGGCTGAAAATAATGAGAGACCTCGCAACAGACTTCTCCCTTCAGCAGTCATAATCACTGCTCCTTCATTCTCAGCAGACACCAAACACCTGGTAGCCTGGCCCCATGTTAATAGAGCAGAATAACAAAGAAATTAGCCAATTTTAGGAGCATGTTTTCAGTTTTGATAGCGCCCATTTCTCCGAAAATCAAAGGGGATACTTTTAACTGAGGCAGTTTGGACTACCATATCTGAAAAAAATGTTCTATTAAAATTTAAAGCAACGAAGAAAAAACAAAGCTTCTTCTTCTTAAGAAAGACAAAATATCACAAGGCAAACACAACATCATGGGTCAGCCAAGCAATTAGCCCAACAGTGGTCATAATTCCAACAAATCAATAGAAAGCAAAAGCCAGGTCAGAGTCCAGTTGTTTGAAGACTTTATCTTTAAAAATACTCCAAAAAGACCCATCAAATCAGAAAAGTATATTACAGTCTATCATTTTTGGGTTTTGCTTGCCAGCTTTCAGCTGTGGTTTCTTCACTGAGGTCCGATGGGAGAGAGAGAGAGGAGGAAAATCGATGCTCTGTTGACAAAATCAATAAGCACTCTTCTCCAGGGAAAAAAGTGAGTGATGCTCTAAAATAACTTGAGGATCTACAGCTTTGGCCTTGCCTCAGAGCGCTGTGGTAACGGAGGTGACACTGGATGGGACTTGTTCACAATGAACCACCCAAAACCAGCAACATTTCGTTTAAAAACATGAAATTATACAGAGAATAAACTGTGGGTCAGGTAGTGTTTTTTGGGTTTTAACATTAGATAGATAAAGAGAATCCAAATTCATCTTGGGAATTTGTAAATCTTTGTAAAATTTTTATGTGCCAAAAAGATTTTGTGGCCAAATGTTGAGTTTCAAGGGACAATCAAAGTCCAAATTTTGCACTTAAGTTTTTTCATAGAGATTTATGGTACAACCTTATGATTAGACACCAATCAAAAGGGGCTTACAGGTAATCCTAACAAATGACTTCAATATTAATAAAACATTCACTTATGCTATACGGATCAGATAAAACTTATAATAATGGCTAATTTTAGGTTGCTTCTTCAGTTTCTAAAAAACCTACTGGTTGTATTGACATTTACAATTGCATAATATAAAGATTAAAACCCCTTTTTATTGACTTATTAACATTTATGACTGCAGACTTAATGGATTATTACAGATGAAAGTAAGAAATCCCAAATTTTTTTAGAAACAGCAGCATTTATCCTTTGATTATAATGTAGCTATACAGCAAGTATAGGTGATCCATTTATAAATGCTTAAAATTATTGATAAATTGTTAATAAATGGATTGTGCTTCTTTTCTAGAAGTTCAATGGTCAATAACAGTCATTTTCTAACAACTACAGAAGCCACTGTTACAGAAAAAAAACTCATCATTGGTGCAAAGTACAGAGTGGCAACAGATGTGTTTATACTCATAGCCCTCATTATGAGCTTTGCAGAAAAACACTCTGGTAAGAAGTTTCTTGTCAAACAAATCATAACCTGCAATACAACATCAGTAATATACATGGTTACATGCCGTCGTAGACAAGCATATGTTAGACCTAGAGAGCACTAAAACAAAGAAACTTGGAACACATTTGCACAGGAAACATGGAATATGCCATATCCAAGCATTATCATGAAGCCAACCATGGTTCTTCAGCGACTTTGTACTTTATTGGATCTGCTCATGTAACTTCTCCAGCCAGGGGGGGCAGTCTATCAAAACTACTCTGCCAAAGAGAGATGTACTGGATTTCAACAGTCAACACAATGACACCTGCTGAACCGAATGATGATTTCAGTTTCAGATGCTCCCTCTAAACAAATTTTAAAAGTTTTAAATCATAGAATGTAAATCACAGAACCTGTAGCCCCAGATAGAACTGTTAATTTTACGGATTCTTTTCACTGGTTTTCAGTCATTGTCATATTGTCAAGGATGTTAACTGTCATATGACCATTTAAGTCACCTGCCATCCCCTGTATATACATGACCTGACTTTCATTTAGCTCCATGCTCCATCTCTAATTAACTTGGTCCTGCAGATCTGAATGTGCCCTACCTCCAACCTTGGAAAAAGCAGGACCATTTGTCAGAAGCTTATACCACCGAGGATACTGTGGCACATCTCAGCAGTGGTAAGGCTACTTTAACTTCACACTTACAAATCCAAACACAAGGTAGTGTAAGAAGACAGTTTGCAATCAAAGTGTCAGAGACGTGATGGATTCGTATTGCAGCCTGGCAAATTACAGCAATAAGCAAACGTTCCTTTAAAGGAACCAAATGGAAGCTCTGATTAACATACATCAAAATAAATACACTGTACAATCTTTCATTCATAACCACAAATGCTTATGTCACTCTACAGTCATGCAAGCACTTCAATAACCTTTGTTGGAATACCATTTAGCTGGTTACAGTGGAGATCAATCCATGAACCCAACCCTTATCTTATTCATCAAGCGGGCGTCTTCCAGTGAAAGACAATTCTGTGTTCCTTAATTAATGGAACCTGAGTCCCAGAAAGCAATAAAAGCATCCCCTAATTAACTACATTGTGTGAGTGTCGTTTCTCGAGAGAGAAATAGAGCGAGAAAGTGAAAGAGTGAGCAGGAGGGAGTATTACCAGCATGCACCCTGCACTTCAACTACCAGCACTTATCTCTCGTTCCGCCAGGCGACATGGCATGGAAAATGGAGTTTCTCTAATGGGTGTGGTTGCCAACACTGAAATCTATGTTTGCTGTGCCTCAAAGCTTTCAGCTCTGTCATCACAACAATAAGGCATGGTGAAAAACCGGAACACTAAAGAACACTTTACTGTCTGTAGTCCTTCTACTGTCTTGTCACAGTGGTTACTTCTGCATTGGGCTGTGCTGATTTTGGAACTTTGGAACTTTTTGGCAAATTTGTGATTTTAGGCTATATAAATAAAAGTGACTTGACCTTTAAACCAAATACCAAAGAGCACAAAGTCTGCACAAGGCAATGTGTGAAATAAAGCACAGAACATAATCCTGCAAAGCTGATTTTGTTTGTTGCTGAATTCCTGGAGTAATGAAACTCTATTCTCTGATGGGACCTGGATAAAAAATCTCAAGCATGACCCTAAAATAGCTGGAAACTGCTTTGCAGGAATATGTAAACAAACTTCTTCTATCCTGTCATTGCCAGAATCCCTTGGGATGCAGGTTGTGAAAGGTACCGCATTTGTGGTTAAACTTAAGTTTAACGTGGCCACAAGACCTGGTTAAAAATCTGTACATTACTATGGTTTGTGTTAACTTAGTGCAAAAGCCTCTTAAGGCTCCAAATCAACAACCATAGATGGCTTAGGTGACTTAATAACTTCAAGGTTTTCAAGCACTGGTTATTAGTGGCTCAGAGTGACTAATTAGATTAAGAACAAGTGGTTTCTATGCACATCAATGTTTTAGTTTTGTCTGATTCAGTCAAAGACACATCAAGGAACTGAAAAGCCGTAGCAAAAAGGTTATACACAATTAGATTTGGAGAAAAAGGCTCTGATTCTAGAGGCCACTCAGTGATGAATATTTCAAGCTGACATAAAGATAAATGCCAGCCCTACAGTATAAGATGTTGCTCTTCTGATTCCTTTCTTTATCTAATTAGAAGAAGCTATGTTGCATTAGTCCTCCTTCACATTCCCGATAATACATAGCATTTTACATGTAAGAGAACGGTTTTATGAACCAGACAGAGTTTGGTGGATACATTTAAAATGTGTGCATGAATGTGTGCATGTGTGTGTGTTTTAAATTGCATCTGGGTTATATCCACTTTCAGCAGCCCACACTAATCTAATGTGACAGGACCCTGTTGGTCAATTAACCTTGACATTATATCTTGTTATGCTTACAAGAGCAACACTCTGTCCATGCCCTTTCCCTGCTGTGGTTTGTGTAAGCAAACAATATGACTGAAGAAGGGAGGGTCTTCCTGGGACTGGCTATACAGCAACTGAGAGCTGAAGATAATGGAAACTGTATTCAGAGATCTCATGAGTGAGTTTCTCCTTTCATACCAAACGAGATTTAATTTAAAATCGGCTGGTCTGTTTCTATGTGATTTGGAATACATTAGGCATTTCTATTCTGTCTGGTCCATTATTCTGATTATTATCAGAAAATGTGCATCTATCAACACAATGTATTTAAAAAAATCCTATGGGCTGAAGTGATTACATTAACAGTGCATGAGTTGGACTTACGACAATACATGTGATAATGGCACTAGACAAAAGAGCAGTGAATGTCATTTCGAGGCACAAAGAAAAGTAGAGCAGTTGAATGTGGTGCATAAAGAAGAGCAGTGAGCAGCGAGCACTGCTTTTTCACCTTCACGGTGAAGGCGCATTCATTCTGAGTATACTGTACATTGAATGACTCATTCAAAGAGAGAGCTTCTATGGTGGTCAGTGTTTCTCCTATTGTTCAGTTCATACCGCCGTTTGAACTCCGGTGACACCAAATGGAAGGACCATCCTTCAAGAGTGCACAGCTGGAACTCAGAGAATCCTAAATGATTCAAAAAAAGTAAAAACTACTGCAAAAAACAACAGGAAGAAACTTTGAAATCCCTAAACAAAAAGATTATACAGAGAGCCTAAATCAAACCCTGTTTCCAGGGTTTTAGCCACACTTGACTGAAATACTGAATGGACAGCCATGGAAGTTTGTATATAAAGGTTGAAATGACAGGGAGTTCACTTTTGTACTGTCGAGCACAATAGTGAATGTCCATCAAACTTTCAGGTTTGAAGAAAGACCAATAAAAGAAACACTTTTGGCTAGGGGAACAGAGAATAGCTTGAAAAGCGGGCTGACTTCAACTCTCTATAAAAATGGATGTGGATGTGGAACAGCCACACATCATTTCAGCCTTAAGAGCATTACAAAATAAAAAGTCAAACTGTCTGGACAGCTGCTCGTATTCAGCTATTTCTAAGTGTTCACAGCACAAAAATGTCCTCACTTTAGAAACACTCCAGCACATATATTTCACCCTCAAATGCTAAAATATGTCTGATCTCTCAGGATAATTCCACCTTTACTTTTTCAGACATGTCCGGAGGTGAGAAAAATGAAGATCTCTTTCCCATCTGTTGAGACAAGTCTCAAAGGGAAGCTGGGCCTGGCTGAATCTGATCTGGCTTTGGCTGGACCAGCCTCTGACGGTGTCTCGTGGCAAGTAAACTTTTGTGAAGCGAGGGCAGAGAGTAGACAGCAGGGCTTTTTGCCAGAGCAGCAGGCAGGCAGAGATGAATAGCTCTGCTGATCCTGCACTGTAATCCCCGTTAATATACTCTGCTGTCTGTTGACTGTGAGCAGCCACAAAGTCAAATAAGTTGAGACACATTCAAAATGGACCAATCTTTTGTAGTTTAACTTTGTCTAAAGTTATACCACCGACTAATCTTTCAGTCCAATAGTCAAGCTGTGACAATCTTGTCAGCCAGGACTGAAGTGAAAGACACTTGAGGTCAGTTCCAAAAGAGTTTTAGTCCCATTAATTCCCCAAAGTCTACGCTCAAGAAAAAAAGATTTCTTGAGCATGAACTGTTGTGTGGGATTCAGAAAATAAAGATAACGCGTCAAATTGAGGTTAGCTCCGGGAGAACATCGAAAAGAAGTCGATTTAGCGCTACAATTTTGCAAGCTGCTGTTGGAATTTTGTAAAAAATTTTACATCGAATTGATCACAAGAACTGCCTGTTAAAAATGCAAGTTTCAAGTGTTCTTAGCTTACTTTCTGCAAAATATGACAAACTGCTCAATTAGAAAAAACACAAGATTATTCTAATTAAATGCAAATCTCTAACTAAGATAGCAGATTATTCCTTTAATTTAAGAAACCCAAAAAGTCTGCATGAAAAGTCTGCTTTTCTAGAGTGAAATAGAACAGCAAGAGTGTCAA
>JAQQZW010000015.1:15482789-15494232 GCA_029814745.1 Zanclus cornutus | reverse complement strand
GGAAGTATGCACAGTCTCATTTGTTTGTTTTCCTTTGACTTCTTGGCTGAGAGGATACAATGCAAATGTTAGCAATCCTCTTAATTTCTGGTCACAAATGAAGACTCTAGATATCTTACCTGTTGTGTGGTTATCGTATATGTATGTTTTTTTGGTTCACTGGCTTCCCTTCACTCGGCTGATATCTTCTCAAAGTGAAAAAGGATATGAAAGATAGCGGGAGGGCCATCTTTCTCTGGGGGGATACACTTCAAACTCATGCCCCTGAAATTCAGCCAGTGTCTGTCTCTATCTGTGTGTGATAACATGGAAATTTTGACATTTCTGTGGCTTTACAATTCAGCATTTGGCTATGTGGCTTTGAGACTGGACCTCTAAGGAAAAAAAAATGCAAACATATAACTGTAATCTAACAATATCAGCAGCGGAATATGCATGGCCACAACTACTATTTTATAATTGCAATTTCAAATTAAGATGTATACTGTAGAGGCTACTGTGACCAGAGGATTGCTTCAGAATCAAATGTTTCATGTAAATCATGAAAGTTTACGAAAGTCAAGCAAACCAAAATGAAAAAAGAAACAAAAAAAGACCATGCAGGAAAACACATGTATGCACACATATTTTTCTCCAAGTAAGTAAAGCAGCGGTAGCTTGGCGAGTGTTAACTTTTGATGAAGCATAAGTTGAGAGGATACTCACTTATAAAAAACAGTGGTGTTATCATATTAATCCCTGGATATTCTCAGGCTAGCTACTGTACCTTCACTGTAACCGTGTGGCCTATCCAGTGTGCTACAACCGTCAAATGATGAGAATTATAAAATGAAATGCTACCTGATGTTTTTAGTGTGTGCTGCATATAAGTTCTTTTGCATCGTAAACATTGTAAAACTGTATTTAGATAAACATTGCGGAATATTCATTAGACAGCACTTTGTTTCCTAATTATAGTACTCTTATTGAAATTGAAACACATGAGCTTTTTTCTTTTACCTACAACATCAAAAAGAGGGACCACGATTCCAGCGTTTTTATATCAGCCATTTGAACTGTGCATTATTGTCTGCCAATATCTGTTACTGATATAAAAACAGAGTTTTTAATCTTTCTTTGAATTTAATTAGTAAGTTTTTCAGGTTTTTCAGACAGAGGGCATAATATCTTTTAATAAAATGATTACAATTTTTTGTTCAATAAAGGACAATAAATGCTAAAACTGATGAACTTATGATCACTGTATCTGAGAACTTGCATCATCAGACAACTATAAAACTATCAGAGTCAGTCTATTTTTTACAATATTTTTTCATCATTTGTGATGTTGCCCTACAGTATTTTCTCCACACTGCGGAGATAACATCTTGTTTCAGTTGCAACACATCTATAAATGTGTTTAAAATGCAGTTTTGATGCCTCATTAAGGTCATATGACCCCCACATTATAAACCAAACTGTGTAACTTTGGACTAAACTTTGCATCACACACAGACCCCAAAACATTTATCAATTGAAAACCATTCTGTTCTGCATTTAAACAACGTCATGTCTTTGATCTTAGTGCAATTTCCCCCCAGTCAAAAACTTTCTGGTCCTTTCATCTGAGCGGAGGCTGAACGAGGAACACTGTCTGGAAACAGGTGTTCTGGTTGTTTGATGTTAGCCTGCGGTGGTCGGGCAGGTTTTGAAACATGAAGCAATCGTGACCCCATTCTTGAGACCCAAAACACACTTCCCCCCTCCTTCATTTTGGATCAAGCAGCCAGGTGCCAAAAATACACGCAGCTGTATTGAATAAAACATCTGACACACTGACTCCCCGACTAATAGTGGGACAGAAGGAGCCACCCCAGGGACGGAGGGTCTGGGACTCGCTGCATCTATGCACTTAACTCATTACGCAAGTTAATGAGAAAGTCTGCATGAAGTCAGCTGCTGGGACAAGGCTCAGCCTTGACTTCTGCTCGAGTGAGAGAGGGAGCTGTCCTATGGGCTGTGGTGCTGAATCCTACTCTGACCCTACTTCTGTGGTTACTCAGACATTTAGCCCCTGCTTTTGCACTGGGTGAGCGGAGAACTGTCTTACTGGCTAAAGGGCACAAACATGCAAAAGAGTTGTTTAAGCAACTTAGATATCGTGTATGAAGCTCAGACTTGTTGTTTACCTACTTTCATCCATATTTTAAACTCTGAGACAATGTCTTTAAACTAATTTTCACAAATTTTATCTCTGTCATCCACTTAAGAGTTGATGCATTTCCAGATGCAAAAAGACAATGATACTAATTGAGATTTTATTGCGACCAATGCCATTATCACTTCTGCTTATTGATTCTTGATCACTTTTCAGTGTGGTAAAAATGTAGGCATACGCAGTTTGTCAGCGTCAACTCAACCATTTTATTATCTCCGAGTCTGAACACAGTGCAGAAACAGGAACAGAGTAGAAAAAATGCATGCATGTGACTCAACAGTCAGTCTGTTATTACTGAAATGAGTAGGAAATATATGTACAACATACATTTTTATTTCAGTCTTCTTAGTCAAAGAAAACATCTGCTAAATCAGCCTGATGTGTTGATGATATCCATCAACAAAATTATTTTACCTGTTTTATTTGAACTTTTTAAAGGCTTGAAAAGACTAAATATCTGGTCATTGAAAATGGTAACTGTCCAACATGCCAGCCCACAAACTCACTTAGCTACTCAACTGGGTTGAGATCATATCATTTTCATACTAACAAACCATTAAGTGACCCCTCACGCCCTGTATAGAAGCATCTGCATTCATTATTTTATTTATTCAGGTCTTTCCTTAATTCACATTCGGTGGCTGCGCACACCTAGTACTAACATGGTGCTCTGATTGCAGTTGACAGTACAATGTTAATGCAATCAATGCATTCTCCATGCGTCATGAGATCCAATTGCTGAGACCACATTCAGAGGAGGTCTGGGAGACACATTCTTTAACGGTGTGTGCACATATGTCTCCTGGGCCACACTGTATGACCGCTTACTTAACTGATGTCTTCTGTAAGTACACACGAAACTCGCTGTCCGATGTTTGTGAACGTACTGTCTGTGTCAACTGATTACACCAACATGTTTGGACTTCCTAAAAAACATCCCTCAATTTTGAAAGTTGTTATGGCAAAATCTTGATTATTTGTGCCTTCTTGTAAATTCAGCATGGTCTTCGTCTTTGCAAATGGAAAATGTGGGTGTTTATTTGCATATAGAGCAGGGAAGTGAGATCCAATCACAAATGGTCAAGCTAGACACGTGGGGATGCATTGCATTGCCAGGTGTGAACATACTTAGAGCTGCCCACTTGTGAGCAGATCACCCAGGATGGAGTCTCTAAGAGAAAAAAATGCATGTTTCGCGGATTCGCATTGTAAAGTGACAACCTGTAACATCATACCGTCTCATTACCAGACCACATGCACACACTTCTTCTTTGACAGACGGCATCTACAGGCCTGTGGAGTTCAGCCTCATTAGAAGTGAGAAAGTAGTGCAGTTCCTACAAGGTTGAAATGGGACAAAACACAGCTATACACAGGCAAACTGAGCTTTAAGTTATTTTTATCAACAGGCAAGAAGTCGTTTTGATCCACATGCTGGCACACCACCAAGACCCGAGACCCAGCATATTAAGCTACATATCGATTGAACATTTAAAAGAGTAGTTCAATGGCTGATCAGATTACGGGAGACACTGCCCCTTTAAGCCTCTGAACAACACCAAATCTCATTTTAAATAACTATACCAATTAAACTAGGCTTATGTTTATGGTTAATTTGAAGGATCTGAAACAAAAGAATCAGGAAAGCATTAGCATGATTCATTGACGTATTAGTAACTGTGCAGACCCCTGATGATTAAAATTCTGTTAAAGAATCTGGGTCACATTCAATACATATTATGTCTGTTATGTTAGCACAGGTCTGACTTGTGTTCCAGTCAATCAAAGGAGTCTGCAAAGACACCTTTGAGGTATGACATCAAGCTCACATGTTTTCAAATAAACATCAAAGAAGGGTTGGTGAAGCAGGTCAATGCAAAAAACAATAAATTAGCCTCTGTGGAACAATAATAACTGACAATAAAAGAATGACAGTAAACTCCTAGGAAAGATTGTTTACTTCTTTTTTCTGCTTCAAGCATATTAATCAAGCAAATTTAATAAACCAGACACTTCCCAGTAGCTTTGTGTTTCCAACTTAATCTACTTATATATGCATCTAGAGGTAATATACTGAGAGAGAGACTGATGGACAGAGTGAAAGGATAAGAGATAACAGTGAGGACTGCAGGAGATAGGTAGCCGGAGGGTAAACAGAGAGCCAGTTAGTATGCAGTGACCCTAAAGCCTGAGATGGAGTCATGAGTCACTGACTGTGTTTACTGTACACAGAGAGAGACAGCGAGACAACACGGAGGGACAACATCATTTACTGTCACATTTCTGATACACGGGCTGGATCAACGACTGGTTATTTGCAGTAAGGGGGCAAGAAAAGAGGGTGTTTTTTTGTCCAGAGAGTATATATTCTCCTGGAAGCACAGCAAACAGCTTATCAAAGTCACATAAACTGCAAATACCAACAAGAAACCACTGAGAGGACAGAATGGTGTACACATAATCAAGACAAACAGCAACTTTACTGTCTGATAGGACACGTTTCTGGGATTTCAAGCTTCCTCAAATGAGATTACTTACATATCTAATTAATTTTCCACTGCCTGACTAGTCAGGAGTGAATTGCTGATGAAAGTACAGTTTCTTGATTCAGCCTTTTCAAATCATAAGGCAATTTGTTTTGGAAAAATTGAAATCCGTGTGCAACAATGTGGAACCGAGGGCAATTAAGAGATGTTAACAGGTCTTCAGAAATTAAAGTGTTAACGGTAATGCGGGTTTTGATATTCGGCTGCTTGTTCACAAGTTATTCCGAAACTAAGTTGTGAGATATTTAATTAGTGGTGATTATCTACACATGAACTTTTCATTCTTTCAAAATAAAATGAGGAGTAAACACATTAAGGGTGAAGCGTTTATCAAAATGTGTTTCATCTGTGGAATCTCTCTGAGTTATCCTTGTTTGTCTAATTCTTTGGGTATTTACAGATGAACAGATGAAGCTGTTGTTCTGAGAGTCTGTTACACAACGCTGCCTTGGCTCTCGGTGTCCACCAAACGTCACATTTTAATCTCCAGATGGACAACCAGATTTCATGTTGCAGCAGTATCTAGTGGCAGTGATGCCCCATTGCACCTACTACTCTTTAATCTGCACGGCAAACACCCTCCTGGTTGATCATAATGATGACAGCAGTTCCAGCATGCTCACCATGACAGAGGATGTTGCGTTGATGGTTTCATAAGAGTTTTACATTGATTTAAAAGAGGGACACTTGGAAGTAACAGGTTTACAGCAAGTGCAGTGATATCTGTCTGTCTCTGTCTAGTGCTCGGGCCCCACGGGGGCTCTTAGCAGGGTTGGCTGGCCAGCCAGAGTGGGAGGATGGGATCCTGAGTTATTGATTGAAACTTCTTATAATCTGTGAGCAGGTCCAAAAGGGCTACACCCTTGAGCATAGCGAGGATGTTTGTGTGTACTGGCGTGATGCTCTGACTTGTGATTTGTCGATTAATCATGAGATAATTGGCATCGGCCGATGCGTGAGCCTAGTAGGCCATTAAACAAAAAAATATCTGCAGACATATCAGTAAAGATCTTTTTCAGTTTAGCGTTCTGATTACCTGTGAACATTTTTTTTATTTTTCATTCACTTATTTAAATGATAGGTAGATTGGAGAGTGCAGGTCCTCTTAAGCAAACAGAGACAAAGCACATTTTTTATTTCATTTTTTTTCTCTGTTTGAGCGAATAATACATTAGTTTTTTTTTAAATAAAGTTTTTCATTCGTAATGATTATCAAATCGTTGTATTTTCTCAGATGTAAAAAATAAAAGCAGCAACATTATATCAGCATTGTATATCAGCCATCGGCTGCCCTATTCTCTAAATGTCGACATCGGCCTTTGAAAAATCCGGTCAACCACTAGCTCTGACATGGAAACTGGCCTTCCTGCCACATAATATGTTCAGCATCTTTTCTGAAGAGCAAAGGTGTCTTGTGTGGCAGGCAGAAAATGACTCATTATATCGCACAGTGAAACTAACAGAAATTCTTGTATATCAAAAGAGTTTTATTTTAGGTTTGGAAAAGATTTCTATTCTGTGCAGAATATATAATAATTAATAATAGAAAACAATGTATTTCTTAGATTTTTGAGTGCTGTGTGAGTAGTCTTGCTGGCTAACTGAGTCTAATTGTTGGTACTGGTTAAAAATATATCAAATGATTGGTTGTGTTGCCTCATGGAGAAGCTTTCGCTTCTCTAGTTCATGGCTCTTTGTTGCTATCTCAGAGTTAACATTTTGTTGTCAGCTCTTTCAAAGCAAGTCAGCACATGAAGCTTGTTAAGAGGATCTCTTTGTAGAACCTTTGTAACTAATCACATGGCTTATGTATCCTGATTTTTCTTCAGCTGCTTTTGTCACTGCTCCACTGCAATCACTGTTGTTTCTGTATCCCCCATTTTGGATTATAGTCTCTTTAATGTTTTTGTATCCCCACTAGCATTAACCATAAATAATCAAAAGGTTTCTACCAACATCCATGGTTGCTGTCACTCTTTGTCCTCCTAAAAAAGTGCAGCGGACACTGAAAAAATGCAAAGCCACTGAGGAGAAGAAACAGAGACCAACAGAGACTTTAACTTTACCCAAATTACAAACCAAATATCATTTTCTAACCTAACCCTTGGGCTTTCACAATTGCTACATTTCAGGAGTCATTGAGTAGTCAACTAATCGATTAATTGCAGGAAATATATCATACTTTTTTACAATGATGATCCTCATCAAAAAGGTCTTAAATACTATCAGCAAAGGGTTAACTATTGCAGGCGGGACCAACCTGGGGATTGGTCGTTGACTGACTGTGAGAGGCTGTTTACAAATGAGCCTGACGGTCTGATTAGACTAAAGCCCCTGCAAGCTTGTCTGATCTGGAGATATCGTTTGCCAGCAGTAACAACGTAAATGCTTTCTTCCAGGGATAAAAGGAGTGTTTCCTTCTTTTAGTACCTTAAATTCTGTTTATAATATGGCATAACGTAGGAAATGACTGTTGAAACAAATCTGTCTGCTCTAGTGAAGTTTTTCTACAGTGTTAACTGTAATCGAGCATTGGGACTTAAGAGTCATGTCTCTTTCTGCCTCTTGCTGCACGTCTGCTGCTTTAGCGCCCCTCACTGCCCAGTGTGAAAGTCATGTATGGTAACTAAGACTTGACAACAACAAGTCCTCACAGTGCTCCAAGCAGCTTAGTCTACAAGAATGCACAGAGTCGACTAGGGGTTTTGAGAGCCCACTAATCGACTGGACGTCTCCTCTATGAAATCCCTACTAACTCCAAGTGGTATCTAGATTTGTCTCTAACCAAATCCTATGTTTGTGGGGCTTAAAGCACAACAGCTTTCATTCCTTATTTTTTAACAGTCTTCATTTGTTTTTTTATTTTTTTTTGTGATTTCAGAGCATTAAGGTTGACAAATATTCAGCCTGGATAGTGGGCACAACTTTTAATTGGAATACTTGTCGTTAATGGCGACAGCCTCACAGAGTTTGTTTTGCAATGCACAATGCATGCATAATCCAAATTTATAAGTGGCTGCCTCTTCATTAAAAACGTTTAAGAAATGAATGTGAGGAAATGCATCATTATCACAACTCGCAATCACCAGACCCTACAGCGGGTGCAAACTCATAATCTTAGCCAATTTGCATATGCAATTAGCGTAAGCTTCAAGGAAAGGGTGTGATTGACAAGGCTGGAATGTTTTGCTTTGTTAGTCTGGTTGAACCAAATTAAGAGAGAAACCATGGTTGACTTTTTGGGTAGTTTTTTGTACTTTGTGTCTTTCAAGCCATTTTGAGATACCACAGCTGAAAAAGAATGCCAGCGCTGTTTGAGCTTGACCTCCAGGTTTCTACTACATCAAATATGTCCAAGAGACAGAATTTTCTACCAACTGTTTGGCCAACAGCACTGTATTGCCTTGACATTTCAACTTTTCTGGTACGGCAACAACAATCAGGAACATTCTTCAACTGTATGGCACCAAGCCTATTTTTCAGGATGGCTTTGAAGATTGTGCCACCATCCTAAGAAACAAAGAAATCATGCTGCCAGTTTGACAGCATTTCAGAGGAGACACAAACAGACATATGGTGCATTTTAATTTTTTCCCCAGCTCCTGTCTTCCTTTCTTTCATTTTTTTTCATCCTCTTCCTCAAGGTTATTCATCTGGCCATGGAATCAAAATCAATGGCAAGAACAAGGCAGGGAGTTAAAGGCTTGCGCTGAATCTCACACCGTGCATATGGGACATGAGGGGACAGCCATGTTTCATTATAAATTCAAGGCCAATGCGTTCCCAGGGAAAGCAGGATGTCAAGGTAATGAGTTAATTTAGGAGATAAGGAACAGCAAATGTAATCTCTGAAATTTCACCAGCAGCAAAATTGCTCCTCAAGCCTCAAGCCCATCCTATCAAACAGAGGGGAAAAAAAACACTCATTATCATGACAGTATTAACTCTCAGTTCTCTACAGAGCAGTAAATAAGGGTAATCATCCTCAAAATATGGTAAAGTTTACCCTAAGGCTTCATTGTAAAGATCTCATTAAACCCTCTGGTGTGAATAACAGAGCAGGTTAGCTTCAAATTCTTCAGCTTAAGCAGTTAAGTGCAAGAGTCAAACAGCTTAAGAAAGCACAATCATTTCTTCCACTATCGCAGACCCCAGACTACCAAGTACACCAGCATTATATCAAATTTAAGCAGATGCCTAGTTATTATCCCCAAGTGGGCCGGGTTGGCCCCTTGGTGCTGTGGTAATGAGTGTTTTTTCGTCTGACTGGGTGGACATGTTTTGGAAGAAAGGCCTCTGTCTGCCCCCCAAGAAGCTTGGCTCTGAGAATGAACTCTGCACAGCACGGGTCTATATGCCTCCACATTTGCATCATCCTTCATGGGAGCCCCGAACATGTCAGACTGCTCCATTTTTCAAGGATGAAGGGGTTGATAGATGGCAGAGTAAACAAGAGGAGTGGAAATTGAGGCCACTTGCTGTTATATCTCTCCATCGTTTGAGCTGTGGGTTTTTGCTGGTTGTGCTATTATTCCAGCAATTGACTCTGGCTGTGCTGGGTAGCAGTTCTCTCAAGTGAAAACATTCCATTAGTTAAGGGTGTAATACTAGGCAACATTTTATCAGCAGCTGCTAAACAGGAGACCACCTCAAGAAGAAGCAGGAACAATAATGCAATGTAACCAAACGAGAGCAGCTTATGAAGATAGAAGGATCACATAACACAATGTACAGGACTCACACGTGTCATCTACAGTACAGTGCTAATGGGTGAGGAAGAACATGGGGGAGGCAGCTGGCATGACAACCTACAGCAGGCAGGAGACTTGGTTGCCATGGTGACAAACAAGGATGTTTGCATCAGAGGCAATTCTCAGCGGTCGGCAGCGAGGGCACACATGCCGTTCGAACTAACAGTAATAGAGAATTGTCGGGGCCAGAGATGAGAAAAGGTGGGGTGAAAGGCAGGAATGCCTTTTCCTTATCAGTCAGCGTTCCCTCGCAATCTCCTTTCCATGGCAGGGCTGAGCCACACTGTAAGAGGTGGGTTCCTGTCTAACAGGGAAACAAGTACTCACTGGTTCAACAGCTAATGTCATGTCTTGCCTTGCTGTATTAGATAGAATAATTAAATCATCGTCACAGTAGGGTCACTTGAAAATATTAAGGCTGTAACGGTGATTATGTGTCTGTGCATTTATTCTGTTTAATCCGTCCACAGTGAATTTAATGAGCATGCAATGACCTTGATTGGTGCGAAACAATACATCAATGTGACTGCTCTCTTCAGCTTAGTATGAAGCCAGTTGACAGGGAAATGGAAAAAGGCAAAAAGTTGTGTGTATACCTGTGACAACCAGTCATGCTTTCCAGCACATGTATAAATTACTATGCTATATTTTGAATCCGCCAAGGTCATTTGTGTCATGGACAGGGCGGTGCAGACTGACACTGATTTTAATTGCTTTTTTTATCCCATCGTGCCACTGTATCTTGCACACACTGCTGGGTGTCATGTTGCTTTATGACTCATACATTCTCCAAGGGCGCCCAGAAGCAGTGAGTGAGCTGAGGCAGAGCCAAAAGGCAACTTACTTGAACATAGTTTTCTCTGTTTCCCCTCACTGTGCTGACATTTTTCTGGGGACACTGACAGAGGCTCTGGAGGATTGTGTAAAGCTGTAAAAACACAATTAGCCTTTTCTGCCACAGATAGGACTCAGCTTGATGCTTGAGTTGCGAATGTGTCAGTCTACTCAAATTGATGCAATCGCCTTTGTGACACTCAGTACAAATATTTAATTTCCCCCCAAAAAAGCAGCTGTTTTACTCATGAATGGGAGGTGAAGAATAGACATCGGCAATTTGGATTCTAGGCTCATGTCCATGCTGACACGTACACTGTCAATACAGAGTGGCTGAAGCAACAGGGGACCATAGTGGAGCACCTCTAATCTAATTTCAGACAAAAAAGCAGAACAATGTGAGCCAAAAAGACAACTACACAAAGAACAGCAGTTGGTTAGGTTATTACTGACATTACCCAGGGGGGAAGGTGGCTCTCCCTCCTCTATTTTCTTTTTCACTAAGTTATTGCCTTGATAACAGCATGTCGAGCAGGTGCATCATGGGATGCCCTCATGCGTTTTTAGGGCTGGGTAGAAGTGCATGAGGGTCTTCAGGTAAGTACAGGAAAAGAGGGATGGCCTTTTTTTTTAAAACATCTTATGCATTCATGAAACATTGAAAATGTACTCCAGGGCCTTTTTTTATGCTGCATTCCCTTCAGTAATAATTAATCTACGCTTTCATCAGTCAAAGGGGATGTTTCGCCAACTACGTACAGGCGAGGCTGGGTGCTCAGGAGGACAGACAAGGAGCACATGGGGCAAGGCTTGTTTCCCTCAGCGGTCCCACACACCTAGATGGTATTAATCTCTAATAACTTCCTCAAAAAGCACCTTCAGGCAGAGGCAGGAAAAATGCTACGGGTAGATGATGCGTTTTACCAGCGCTAAGTATGAATCAGGATATTAAAAAATTGTAGGAGGGCAAAAGCAATTTCCCCCTAAGGGGGATTTTGAAATTACAGCTCTCAGACTGGAAGTAAGTTTTGCCATAAAATTATTTTATCATCATTACCTATCACAATGAAACACCACCCCTCTGCCACCATAGCTATACACATACAGCTAAAATA
>JAQQZW010000015.1:15177667-15187914 GCA_029814745.1 Zanclus cornutus | reverse complement strand
ATTCATCACTTTCTTTCTGTTCAGCAGTCTGAAAGTACCTCTAAGCACACAATCATAAAGCAATTCTGAGTGTGGGTGACCTATGGCCCCAGTGAATCATTCAGTAACTCTGGCATTGTGCGCTGAATTTGACGATCTTGGGTTGTTCCCTGTGCTTAATACATAGCGCCTTTTCATAATGCTGTGCTTGCTGACGGAGGTTATTTTCAACAGTATTGATGCCTCAAATATTGGTGGCATGAATCCTCTCAGCTTCAACACCGTCGCAGTCAGTCATTTAAGCAGCGTGCTGTGTCTGTGTACACTTTCTTGTTCTTAATGTGTATTTTGCCCTTGGAGAGGGCAGGTTGGTAAAAGGCTACTGCATTTCCCCCTCAGCGCTGAACAAAATGTGTCACTGTGACGCAGCAACAATACAAGGAAAGCAATAAAACATGGTTTCATTTTAGTGCTGGGCGGTTCCTTGTCTTTTTGATCATGTGCTTTCGATTAAACAGTTACAATAAGAAGTTTTACGACATTAAAACACGGCATTTTGCAACTGGATGTTTGGAATTTAGAAGGTTCTCATTTATTGAGTGTAGGGGAGCAGTTAATGAAAATTAATGTGTCAGTTTGTCTGTTTTGAATTTTCTACATGAATCACAGGAAAGCACAAGGTATCAGGATAATCCAGCTTTTCTAGTATGAGGTTTTACTTGAACTTGTTTTCTCGGTCATGGTAACACCATCTTGTATTGACTTTTTAGATTGCATTCAACTTAGCAGGCCAGGCAGACTTTGCTGTGTGGTGTAGATGCACTGAAGCATTGTGTTTGTGACAGTATTGCTTTATGGATCCAGGTCTCTATGCATTTTGCCACTTATTTTAACACATGGCAGGATATGCCAATATTATTAGTTCTGGTTTTAATTAAAAGTGTGTTGATGGAAATAGTAAAACCTTTCAGAAAACTCTGTTAGCTTTATTGTTAAACACATCATTTCATGCTAGAGAAGCCTCAAACGATAATTTGATGCAGCTCAAATACTGTCTGCAGTTTATTGACACTGAGAGACATTTACTCCCTCCATTGCCCGCCCATCCGTAATAGCAGCTCTGGACTCTTATCAATGTGCTTGAGCCATATTACTTGTCAGCATAGATGTGAAAACTCTTTGAGAGTCTGGCTGCAGGGCTGTCTAAAGCTGTGATGGGAGCAGTGCTCTGCATAAATGTAGCATGACAAAAGGGGCAGACACTCTGTCAGTAGTGTTTTCAAGACGCGAGAACCAACTCAATGCTGAAAGCCTCACTTTAAAATGAGTGACAAAGTGCAAGACTCCTGTCCAAAGTTCATTTTGATGCACAGTGAAACGGTATTAAAAGTGGCTGTGTTTGCACCTTGTAAATAAACCCCTTAAAATATCCCAGGGTGTTCTTTAGTCCCATGCCGTAGATGATTTTCCGTACCACACAGATGCAGCTCTGAACACAAACGCATACAAAAAGTCATACACGTGCACCCAATTTACACCTGGTATTAAAATGGAATCTGTATCCGCGTAGGAAATGTTACGATCTTACCTTTGAATTTGCACCTGGTAATTTTAATACATTTTTATTATAGTCACTGACATGAGATCTCTGTCCTCTAGATCAAACCCCTTGTGTGAGTAATTTGAAGTGGTGGCAAATCAGCCCCAGACCAGAGTTTTGTGAGGTTGGGGAAGACTTCATATTTTTTGTAAAGCGCTGTGTAGGATAAATTCTTGATTATTTGTCCCCTCTTGTAAATTTGGCATGTGTGATACATCAAGTTATTTCTCTCAGTGTCAGTTTGTCCCGGCATGTTGCAGTACTAGCATGAGGCCACTCTGTGAATTACATGCCTAATTAACAGCAGATCACCATGAGAGTGCATGGCACACACAGTTGTATCATTCATCTCCCACCTGTATTGATTTAATTTTCCAAGCAGTTCTGTTGAATAACGAATCTTTTGGTGCTTTTGTGGCAAAGAGTAGTGGAGGCGTGCTGCAGCTGTCACACTTGCTTGTTCTATAGGTTTTAACCTTTATGTTATGTTAGCTAAAAATAAATACCTGTATCAATTATATTGTGTACGGATGCCAGCACATTGTATAAATTACCTTTGCACCAAGCGGCAACATCCTGGGCTGAAAACTGCAGTTCTTTAAATGGCCACTTGAGGCTGGCTCCAAAAGCATGTCCATCAACATGTGTTTATCCTCGCCCAGATAATGTGCCCGGATTCAGATCGCCTTTCAGTATCAAATGCAAATAGGGTAACAGTCACTCTGGGTTCATGCACTAGTTAAGGAGATTAAATATCCATCTGTTGGTAAATTTCACTGCCGGCATCTTCATCTATATTTGCCTTTACATAAATTAGCATCTCTAATTTTTTCTCACAACTTTGTCACACTGACCCCACAGAACCAGCTTTAAGCATATTAGCAGTTTGTAGACTTTGTAGACAAAAGGCCATTACGTGGATAACCTTAGCCAAGAGTAGTTGTTTTCTGCTTTAATGGTCTACTCAAAGGTCACATGGCAGAGATAAATGTGGCCTTATCTTTTCAAACTAGCGTAAAAATAGTTTTTATTGGTTAGAATGTGGTTCCTGACGGGAGTGTTAGCACTGAGAGAGAATATTGCTTCAGACTTTTTCTTTTATCGTACTTTACCTTCACCAATATCCTTGACTGGATGCCAGAATAAACTCAACAGGTGGTACATTTGTCGGTTTAAGTGTGAAACACAAAGTTTTGTTTGTCCTAATAACATGCGTGTTAAGAAGTTCAGTTTGAAACAGATGTTGCTTACTTACATACCTACAGATAATTATTGTCCTACATTGAATCAGTGGAAACAAAATGTTTGGCAGTGATATAAATATCTTAGACGACAGGAGGCGTTTTCGTTTGAACAAGATTTGGAACAACAAATAAGCTGCTAAGACATGAGAAAATACCAGTCTTGTAGCTTTATGCAATGTAGGCATAATCTGAAACAACTTGCACAAAACCATCATTAAGATTTTCTATATAGTCCTTATTTGTTTCTAAAGAAATTTTTTGGAAATGGAGCAAAGCTTTTCTTAAGATCATTTTCTCCCTGAAAGCAGAACACAGATGTTTACTTTGACTGTTTCTTGCTCCGTGCACAGTCCTTGAGCTTGGTCAGCAGATAAACCATCGACCAGCCACCACCGGTTCTGAGATCATAGTGTCTATGTGTCTCCTCCAAACTCGTACTTCCACTGAACTCCTTAGGAAACTTAAATACCGCTGAGAACCTGATTTGTCCTTGGATAAGTAGAATTATGGTAGTTTAGAGCTGTTTAGCTGGAACATAAGGTCACTGCCAGGTCAGTGAGTCAATCATTCATTTATTTCACCTGCTGTTTAGCTCGGCTCCTGTGGGGCAGAATCCGTCTGACATCTGAATGATGGTACGTTGTTAATGCAGAGGCTTTAATATGGTCCTTGGCATACGTCTTTCGTATTTGATACACACTAAGATATTTGATACACAAATGAGTCAAATAACCCTCAAATTCTTTTTCAACACAAATACAAAATCAGAGCCAAACGAAGCGAGGTTTCCAAGACACAGAGTGATAATACAAATATAAAACTCCGCTGTAAGAAATAACTTAAAAAGTACACAATTAATCAAATGGAGGCAGGCATGAAATTAAATTATTTGGGATTTGGGTGGCCAACCAGTCTAAAAACAAAACTTTCATCACTTCTGAATAATTTTTGCCTTTGTGAAAATATGATGCCTCATACGTACTGATACATTACTGCACAATTTTACCTCCAGTATGTTAACATATAGATAAACTGTTACAAATGTTTTTAATGTTAAGTAGAAACTACAAATTAAATCTAAAGCCCACAATTACATTAAAGTCCTTTTTAATCTTTATGAAATGACAACATCGTTTACCAAGAACAATTCAGGACTTTAAAATCAAAGCAGAAAGCTGAACATGAAACATCAAAAAGAAAATTATAATCAGATTTAAAACAAAACTGCGGGTACTTGATTTCAAAATTCCCCCCATTGTTGGAGGGGAATAGAGTTCTTTGAAATTGAACTGACTGAAGGCTGTCTGGCACCCTCAAGTATCTGGGTGATGATAAACAAGCAAAATATTTTGGATGTTGTTCAGCTTACTGACATGAATTCACTATTTTTTGGCAGTGTAGCCCATGTTCCACAGTCACAGTGTTAGTGAAATACTAGAGAAACCAGACTACATAATAAAACTGAGACCAAAGAACAATCAAGTTAGAGAGCAGTGCTTGAAAAAGAGAATGAAATATTACCCAGGGAGCAGTGTGAAGAAAAGCTAGGATTCAGTGGGGAGAGATATGATGAAAATGTTTTTGCTTTTTACAGAAGATTGGATGTGACTTCAAGTTTGATTGGAGTTGGAAGGTCATTTCACCATTGCAGATGGTTGAGACTGATGAGTGATGACCAGCAGCCATTTGTTGGAAAGTGTAGCAATCAGGCTAGCATCTATGGCTGCACTGTGGCCAGGCTTATGTGGGGTTACAGATCTCTCCGCAGCCTTGTAGCGAGCAAGCAGCAGTGTTGTGAATTAGATATGAGCAGCCATGGGCAGCCGTCACAGGGAATCTGGGAGAGAATGATGTGGGAGGAAGGTCGGAGATAGGAACTGCAGTGATTTGGATCATGTGTAGGGCATAGAGAGAGGGTTTGATGGACAAGGAGGGACTCGTATGGAGGGACTTGCCAAAGTTTGTTGACATTGGTGTGACATTTAAAGCAAGATTCTCAGGATTGAGCTCTTTGAGAGTCCAGTTGAGTTGATGGTCAACACATACAAGGATTCACCTTGACTGTCCTGATTAAATGTGATTGTAATGAGGCACACCGTCGTATGCAGGATGTAAAGATCCTTTAGTCAGCAAAGGTGGCAAGAAGTATCTACTTGACATTGTCAGAAGCAGTAGAAAGGATGCCTCAATCCCAGCCAGGAGCACAGGGGAAGTTAAGTGGAGGGGGCTGCCTTGAAGGCAAACTGGTTGTGGTCCAAAAACATTTTCTTTTAAGAGATATTGCTTGAGCTCAAGGTTACATTAAAGAGTTGCAAGAGAAGTTGTCAGCCAAAGTTTATGCTATGTTTGACAGTTCACAGTTGATGTGAGTCAGTTTTCATAAACACAAGTGTTTCACTTTGCAAAACACTTAAGGCATAGAGGTAAATCACAAGCTCACAAGTAGCACAGGTTGGAGAATCTTTCATTTAATATAAATATAAACTGAGATAGATAGCTTGCTTGACTGATTAATTGATTGATATTTATTTGTTTATTAGTCCTTTTGGAAATTCATCATGTGCCATATGCAGTCTTCAGGCAACATGACTTACAACTACAGAAACCAGAACAACAACAACAGCAAACTAACAGCACTAACAATAAACAACAACAGAATAACTCAACATAATCAGACCTATATGCCAAGTATGATATAAGATGCAGCATTCTTAACACAGAGGTCCAGTTATTTTGTCTCACAGTTTGCTCCACAGTTTATTCAACAATTCAATACTGGTAGGCACGAATGATCTGTGAGCACAGTTTGGAGGGATGGCACCCTGTACCCTCTGCCCATCATTACTCCACACTGCTCCACAGTAAATTGCTAAAAATTGTAGAAGGGCCTTTGTGACAAATTCTGATTAGTACTGCATTTCTGTTCACTTGAAGAAAAGTGTATGCGTCCCATTTTTGTCTCACATTTTTGAAATAGTCTTGAGAAACCTACAACAAAAAGCTTTATCTTGGCTATTTCTCTAAGAGAGTAGCTATGTTATGTTTCCTCAAGGTGACTGACAGATGGACTCTGTGTCCTTGCAGGTTGCGGTCTCTATTCCTGGCAGGTGAGCGTTGTGATGTGGAAACGCTGGAGTGGGCAAAGAGGAGCTTTGGGGTTCCTGTCCTGGATCACTGGTGGCAGACTGGTAGGAAGCTTTCTGCTTTTTTTAAGACAGAAATCAGAGGGATCGGAATCAGAAAACTTAAATTTTTCTTGTTGATGCACTGTATTTAAAGCTGCATGGGAAAGATTGTGATGTAAACCTAAGGTATTGCTGTCTTATCTGATTCCATACATTTTCGCCTATAGCCCAAAGTTTCTTGTTTGACAGAAAGTAGCAGACTGACACTTGAAGACAAATTAAAACTGACTCTTAGATATCAGTGACTGAGCTGTGAAGTGAAAGCTTGACTCGTCAGCATTATGTTTTGTTCTCCTGCCTCTTCTGTCTCTTTGGTACAACACATCACATAACAGCTAGGACAGCATACAGAGTGAGCAGATCAGACTTAATGTAACAGGATTTCTGGTGGTTAAAGTCAAAATTGTTCAACCTTTCATCCCCTCCTGCATGCTCTGTGTAAAGCTGTCTTGTGCAGTTTTAATTATATCAGTTTAGTGGGTTGAGAAGCACTTTACCCTCGTACTTCAGGGATTAAGTTCTTATGATATAGATCCTGAGGAAGCATTTCAAGGACCTCAGTACTTCAGTAGCATGAACTGCGTATGATGTTTTTAATTTAACTTGATCCTGGGACTCAGTCTCATCTTAAGCTTATCAGTGTGAGAACGCTATAAATGTGGTCTTTGCCGTATTTTATTAGTCCGCTGACGTCAACTTTGCCTTGAGAGGAAGCATAACTCCAGAAGATCGCTGTTCCCTGAAAGCCTGTTGTCGTTATGAAGCACTTTTTATCATACTTTCCTCTTTGATGAATTCATCCTATGTTTTGTATTGTAGACCAGGGGATAGGGCCCCTTCTCCTGGAGTAGTTATGATATAAAAGACCACGTAGTTTGAATTTCTGAGCTTCTCTGGGAACAGATCGTTACACAAAGTGCTGTGTTGTCATTTGCACCGATTATCTGAATCCCCGTGAAAATTAGGAGATCATTTTGCAGAAAATCTCCGATCATTCATTTCATTCCTCCAATACATGCAGTAAGGCTGATTTCCCTGCTCTGCAACTTCCTGTCAATATATTGGCTATTGCCACCTAATATGCAGTATTACAAGCCACCACTGAGTTCCTCGCTCCACCGTCAGCCATAGTCAGGTGAAGAAACTCCCAGAGAGCATTTCTTGGACCGGTCACATTCCAGGGCAGCTTTTAAACAAGGGGTTTGATTGGCATTGCCTTTCATTGGGTTCACTAATGTTTAATTGACTTTGCACCCATATGAGACACTGAGTGACTGGCTGAGACGTGAGGACTAAGTTGTGTGCTTAGCAAAGAGATAAGGAAAAGAAAACAATCATGGCTACCTTGTCCATCAATTCAGGAGTGGAAATTGAAATAGCTTCCCCACTGTGGCATGCATCTAGTCAGGCAACTTAATAATGATTGTTTACTGTCTTATTCCTTACTCAGAGTCCAAAATACACAAAACGGGATCATGTGAATTCAGTCGATTTTCTCTTGGACAAAATTGCAATAATTTGTGGTTAATCAGCCTTGTTGCACTAGGCCTTTTAAGTTCATTAACATAGTCAATATCTCAGCGCCACATTGCACCAATGCACTTTCAATTAATGTCATGCTCACAGAGGCTGAGTCACGGTGATCATTTTAAAAGCTTGCTAGGTCATGCCCCTTAACTCACAGTGTTCGTACATTAGACAAGGAAGAGCGAGTTCTTGCGAAGTGTGAAATCTCCCTTTTTTTCACCTTACAATTGACCTATTATGCAACATGGCTTATGTGGGTTTTTATGATAACATATGTAATTGTAATCATGGGTTCAGAGCTTTCCCTGCATTATTTCTCAGGCCTCGGCTTGTGATGATACTTTGGGGTATGACTGTTATTATCTTGGATGGTATGCTTGAATCCAGGCAGCCTGCCATCATGCTAATGTCATGCCCCTGTTTGATTGCCGCTCCCCCAGTTCTAATGAACTATGATAAATGTGCCAGTGACAGCAAAAAGAGCACAATTGGATGTCTCTTTGTTTTGTAATCTCCAGCCTGTGCAAATGGAGGATCGATGCTGGACAAGACGACATCTCTGTGTTAAATATGGAATCGATACCGTTGTTGGACCGTTGGAAAGCCATCGACCTTGAGTTTGTACAGGCAGCACACTCTGATCTGAGTGCAGATTAGCCCACTTAGCTGATTGGTCTGTCCAGGCTCAATGGAAGTGTGAAGAGCTCAATACTGCAGCATTGCTGAAATATAATTTATCAGTCCTGGCTCTCGCATTTAAATTGCTGACCTTATTGTAGGCTTATCACACGTGTGCTGAAGTCCAGTTCAAAGCTGCATTCCTAACAGGGGCCAAGAACATTTCAGCTAAGCCTGCCAAATTCAGCGAAAAACAGCACCAGCCTTCTTTTTTTCTTCATGCTAAGCACTTTATACAACTGTACACACCACAAAGTTACCAGGTATTTCCATCAGTATCTTCCTATAGATGAGCTTTATGACCAGGATTTAAGGTAAAACATTTAAAGATGTATAGAATGGAAGCAAGGAGTACACTCCAATGTTTGTTCCTTTTAGAAGTCTGGACATCTACTGTTATTTCTGCAATTTCAGGGCAATGTCCTGGTGGTATACTTTGCCATTTTTCCTTAATGAGACAGAGGTCTCACCTATAGTTTCTGTCTTTGTGAGGCTAGACTGTCTTATTTAGAGAGGAGGTGCAGGTTTGGTCTGGGATGTGGGTCTCCTCATGAACCTCTCCCTCCCCCTGAGTGGTAACTGACCCCTGAATTTGGTCACAGCTACATTAACTGTTAGTTTGTGCTTAGCTTTGGGCTCATAAAGTGAAAATTAATCAATTTGCAGCAGTGCAATAATGGCAGTAAATTTTCTCTCTGTGGCATTCTTATGTTCAGTTTAAATATCCATACACTGATCTTTTATTACACTAGGCTTAAGAATAAGCATTTACTGTTCATAAGAGCAGAGTGGGGAGTTAAAGGGTTTTGAATAGGCAGCAATTCACATAGGCAAACACAAGATTATGATGCTTGCAAGCCTTTTGGTGCTGTGTGATTTAATTGTTTACTTTGTTATGTAGACTACATCCCTATGTGCTGCTCTACCTGCACCTCCATCTTTGATTGGGTCTGACTGACAGCGCAGATGGTCGGACTTTACAAACATTTTCACCAGCCTGGATGTGCTGAACAGAGTTGTTGATTTGTATCACTCTCTCTGCAGCTTCAGTGTTTGTGAGATAACATTTCATTTTACTTGAACACAGAGGGGTTTGTTTCCCTCACAAGTTTGAATCTCACTTCCTTTTCTCTACCTCACACACACACACACACACAAACACACACATACACTCAAACAAAATCCGGTCACACTTTGTAGTTACCCTAGCCAGGTGATTTATCGAGTTTGGTGAAAAAAACCTCTGGCGCCCTCTTGATTTCTGTCTAGATGTGTAAATCCCATTGGATTTTTTCACCCCCTGCTAAACTCAATAACTGGCAGCTGGTGGCCAGAGCTGCAATCCAAATGTGTTCTCCACTTTTTCACGGTAGAGTGGGTCACTCCTCGTCTCATTTGTTTCTCTTCTGAGGCAGTTTGCCTTCGAATGCGTGGGTGAGAGTGCCTCCCACCATGTTCTACATATTCATTAAGTCATAATTAGTTAGTCATTTTTGAAGGAGCAGAGAAACTTATCAGAATTTGTTTGTTTGAATCTGTCTGAGCTCACCTGTGTTCTTTAGCAACACATTTTTCTCGTCCACATTGTTGCAGCATTCACATTCAGTTGGCGTTTTTCTCTTCTTCAGCAATTTCCCAGAGAAGACTAAAACCAACAGTTCATTCATACTAACAGGTTTTGCCACAACCTGATACAGCTTGTGCGTGTTTGCCCAGAAGTTGTACAGAAATGACTTATATTGTTTCATTCTTTCAACACAGGCAGTTCGACTTGCTTATTGTGAGGATAAATTAATTGTCCGTTTTAGTCTGTTCAGGGGAAATGTTAATAATAACATAGGGTACTTGATTACTTTGGAGTCACAAACCTACGGACGTCTTCCAAAAACCTCATGCAGTATGATTTTATGCATGGTATACGTATAAGGTGCGTAAATTTATCAGCTGTTATGTTGGCACACAGGTGTGAAGTGTCAGTAAAAGCAGTGTGTTTCCTTCTGCCTGTGCTGAGTTCATGAGTCACCCTGCTTGGCG
>JAQQZW010000015.1:14899830-14911415 GCA_029814745.1 Zanclus cornutus | reverse complement strand
TAGGGAGACTTGTGCAACATACTCTAAAATTTTATGCTAGCCACATTATTATCATTAATATGATTTCTGGTCATGCAATTAATTTTAGTAAAACTTTTATCACAGCTAAAAAAAGTACTTCAGTGCTTTTGGGAATTAAAATTTCCCCTGCTTACTTAAATCTCTCCATACCAGTGGAGTACTGTCATCCTTTGTTAGCACATTAAAATGGTCTATAGCTGCAGCCAAGAGCTGCGTCCTTGCTGATAAATCCAATTATCAATGAAGAGACAGATGTCTCAAGCAGCCTTGACTGGCTGCAGTCAGCGAGGCCCATTTTACATGTGCATGACTGCATGGAGCTGTCACTTCACAAGCACACAGACGCAAGTCTCGGAGGGACGTTCAGTCTCATCTCTTGACATTAATCCCAGCCTTGCACAAACTGACTTAGGAAACAGATGCATTGTTTGTGACAGGTAGGGCTTCAGCTGAGGCCACTGGCGAAATGTGACCTTTCTGTAGGGTGAGTGCTGTGCAGGGCTAAACTCAATGATCATACTGTTCTTTCGCGTAGAAAACAGTTTGGATTGGTTCAGGAAGTTGCACACATTTTATCCTGCTTTTGCTGTTGAAGACTTTCCCTATTTTAAAGAACGACATTTGAAATTTTCAGAGAAATCTAAAAAGGGAGTTAATTTAACTGTATAATGCACTATTCCGGCTTCAGCCATTGCTTAAGTATTGCATCAGTTCTTGGGAAATTAATTGCCATGTATCAAAGACCATAGATGAGCCAAAATAAAACCCTGAAATCCACCTTGTGGACACTTTTGCACCAAAACCGAAAGACATAAGATGAAGTCTTTGAGGTTCTTTTGTAGTTGTGAATATACACGGAGCCTCTGGGATTGATTTTCCTCTTGTGCTGTGTGAATGACCTTTCCAGCATGAAACTTGTTCGGGCCTTCATGTATCATTGACGCTCTCTCACACCTTCTCCTCTTTTCCCTCACCAGGCTTGTGTGGCAGCATGAACTTTGATGAAGCCAGCGAGCACGAGGACGATTTGGAGGAAGAACGGACGCGTTCTCTGTCCCCCAACACAGACCCCACCAGACCCGCCTCTGCTGCCAGTGGCAAGGACATTCCAGTCAGTACCCCAATTAATGCACTCACCACCAAACTTCTAACCTAGGCTACACATCCCTATCCCAATAGTAAATATAACAAAAGCTCATGTACTGTATTCATTGTACGCAGGAGGTGGTCACCCCCAGATCACCCACAGCAGACAGCGCACTTATTGATGTGGCCAATCTAGAGGAGTTTGTCTTTCGTCCGGCTCCACGAGGCATCGCTGTTAAATGTCGAATCACCCGAGACAAGAAGGGCATGGACCGCGGCCTCTACCCCACCTACTTCATGCACATGGAGAGAGAGGACGGCAAGAGAGTGAGTGTGGGCCGTGGGTCTTAAGTTAGAAGGGAAATGATTGGTCCATTAGTTGATCGACAGAAAATGAATCAGCAACTATCCTCATAATCAGTTTTTCAAGCAAAAATGCCAACTGGTTCCAGGTTCTCAACCTTGTGTATTACGTGTTTTTCTTTTTTACATGTTATAGTAAATTGTACATCTTTGGGTTTTGTACTGTTGGTTAAACAAGGGCTCTGAGTAACCGTGATGGCATTTTTCGCAATTTTCCTGACAATTTAAAGACCAAATGATTAATCAAAGTTGGCAGGTTAATTCACAATTAAAATGTTTATTAGTTGCACCCTTAAGAACTGGTTATATTCTGTAAGCGAAGCCATTTTTAGCCATACACACAGCACTTATTTCTGTCTGTCTTTCCAGGTGTTTCTGCTGGCTGGAAGGAAGAGAAAGAAGAGCAAGACGTCCAACTACCTTATTTCAGTGGATGCCACTGATCTATCCCGAGAAGGGGAGAGCTTCATAGGCAAACTGAGGTAAATCAGCTCTCACTCTTACTGAGATCTACCTGGTGGACTACATTCTCACTGTCATTTGTCATTTGTCACTGCCTGAAATCCTCTTGAAAATCTCTTTGGAGTGAGTATTTCGTTTTTTTGTCCATGCGACAAGACTTAAGTGTGCTAATTATAGGACATGAATAACACAATCTACACATATGTGACAAATAGCTGCATTAGCCGGCATAAATTGCTCCTTAAGTTCGGCTTTTGGACACTCTTCATAGTTGCTCCAAGCACAGTGCTTTTGTTTCTGCGACTCAACGTGACTCAGATGTTAAAAATGCTGACAGCAGTTGACCGACTTGTCTTCTGTCAGGTCCAACCTCATGGGCACCAAATTCACAGTGTACGACAACGGCACCAATCCCTGCAAAAACCCCGGGGCGCTGCTGGAAGAGAGCAACACACGTCAGGAACTGGCTGCCATCTGCTACGTGAGCGAATGACAAAGACACACACAAGCATTTGCCGCATCCCCAGTTCGTAATTCTAAGTGAAACTGTAACTCTCTGTATGATTTGGCAGGAAACCAACGTGCTGGGATTCAAAGGACCACGTAAGATGACGGTGATTATCCCGGGCATGAACATGAACTTTGAAAGAGTCCCTGCAAGGCCTCAGAATGTGAGTCAGATGGTCTTAAAAAGATGTGGTGCTTGAGATTTTAAGTAGTGTCAAATATTCTTCTTAAACATTCTTTGTTTTGTGTGATTTTATATGCACTCTTACATTTAAGTTGTTTGGACTGTATAGCTGTAGCCAAATCGACATCTCGAAAACTGATCACGCTGTCCAAAGACATTTAATGTTAGACATGCAGACTGATTGTGAACAGGAGCTCCAACCTGAATGTAAATATGGTTGTCTTACAGGAGCAGGAGAGTCTCCTGAGCATGTGGCAGAATCACTCACTGGACAACCTGATCGAGCTGCACAACAAGGCGCCCGTGTGGAACGATGACACCCAGTCTTATGTGCTGAACTTCCACGGCCGCGTTACTCAAGCGTCAGTCAAAAACTTTCAGATAGTTCACGATAACGACCGTAAGAATCACCCCTCTCACTGTCTTCTTCATGCATTTTTTTGCACTGTTCAGGCTGACAGTTATGAATAACACACTGTGCGGTTGTTCTACTGTTTCCCTGAACTCTAGCTGACTACATCGTCATGCAGTTTGGCAGGGTGGCCGAAGACATCTTCACTCTGGACTACAACTACCCCATGTGCGCTCTTCAAGCCTTTGCCATCGGCCTGTCTAGCTTCGACAGCAAGCTGGCGTGTGAGTGAACCACCTGTCACACTTCCACACCACCACCACCTTTCCTGTCCTCCCTCAAATCTCTTCAAACTGGAGCTGTTCGAAAGCCAACAGCTACACTGATCACATCATCTGGAATCAGCTCAAAGAGAAGTCAAGAAACAAATATGAGACTTAAAAAAAAAAGGAGGACAGCGGGCTGAGATGTTGGTGCTCTGTTGGCACAACAACCAACAACCCTCTTGGTTCCTGTGCGGTAGTTTTTTGATGCCGTGTTAGTGGAGTTATTTCAATATCAGTTCAACCTTTTTGTACAGTGTATGTGCACACATGTATACAAACTAAAAGGGAAAAAGACAAAGCAAAACACTCATCATCTGTGCTGGAGACGAGAGCACTGAAAGAAATCTGGTGCAGAAGGAACTGATGTAAGTTTATGACTTCATCATTGTTCGAAAGGCAGTGATGTTTGTGCTGGTGATGTATTTTCTGTTGCTTCTGTTGCCTTTGAATTTGATTTCACTCAGTGTTTTCTGCCACACTAGCGCCATGGTTCTAAGAACAGCAACATCGCCTGAGACGTCACTCTACAGAGCATAAACCATTTTGAATTGCATAACAACATGGCCTTTCCTCTGGCGCCACCCTGAGGCCAAATCCTGAGATTTTTTTTATTAATAGTTTCTCATCCATCTAACAGTCTTTGCTGGTGAGTAATGGGCATCATAGTCTCAGTGCTAGTGTGGCTACAGAATTTCAGTCTTGTTTACTTCTCTAAAGTGGCTGCATGGTTTAATCTGCCACCTACTTATAACTAAATTTAATGTCATTCTTTTATTATCATGTTTTCATATTTTATTGTGTGGGAGGTGCATTATCACAACAGGCCTGTCTTAAGGTTTTTGTGTTTTTTGTTCGTGATTAAATGTAATTTTTATCTTGTGACTGTGATTTTTTTTTTTTTGTCATAACAAATTGAATTATCATGGAAAAAAACATAAATGCTGAATTGCACATTTAAAGAGAAAGGATATACACGTTGTATATACTGTAAACTACAAGGTGATGCCTTTTTATTTGATCTATTCTAGAAGTCTTAAGCAGAAAATACTAAATGTCAATGAGGACAGGGAATTTCAAAATAATGTAATGAATTTAATACACTACACAGCTCATAATTTCATTGGTGCACAGATACAGAAGTCGCCCCAGATGTTTTGTTTGTATTAAGAAAAATGACAAGAAATCTACTGTATCCATGCTTAGGATTCAAGATATGTGAATTCATTGAGAATGGAGTTGCATTTAAGTTTGTACAGCCCACATTTTGTCTGTTTTAAAACTTCGAAACACAACTGCCTGTGTCTCTTTCTCCATTAACTCCCTTTTGAATTATAAGGGAAAATTAAGGGAAATCAAAAAGGGATATTATCCTTTATGTGGCTTCATGCCACCAATAAATGTCCCTGTTATTTATTTAATTCAGTGTGTCGTATGTCTGTGAAGGATGTGGAAAAAGAACTGAAAACATCGGTATAGTACATGCATGGCGAGGGTCCTTATTGCTGGTCAACTGTAAAAATTCAGTCACCATAATTTTAAATCTGTCTGATCTGGACCCTTTTAAAGAAAAAGATTTTAGTAGGACATCCTGCTGGAGATGCTTTTCTGGTGTAGATATAATTTCTATATGAATTTGTTGTTTCTTGCACAGAAATCCTCCTTAACATACATGGAAACATTCAAACACCTGACTAGTTTTAAAGAAATTATTACATTGTTTTCAGAATAACTGTGTGCCAGGAACTTAGAAAACCCTGTTTGGTCATGTTGTGTGCTATGGAGTTTTAAAGAGAGAAAAAAATGAATTTATTGAAAATATTTTGAAATATGAATGCTTTTACTATAAGAGACGGTGGTGAAACGCACACCATCAGGTGTATGGCTGTATTTTAACAGATGCAAATGTAACAAAGGATGATAAAACCTGTTTATCATGTTAGAACAAGAGAGATGAATGTATTCAATGAACAGTTTATTTTCACAAACATGACAGATATTTTGATTCAGAACATTTGAGAAAAAAATTACTCGTTTCCATCGATGTAAAATGTTTGAATAACCAAAGTAAAGACATTTTGACAACTAAAGTGCTTCACAAGTGTGATTTTTCTGTGATTTTCTGCTTACGTGTCTATTGTTGCCAAGTAGAACTGCACATTATCTATATATTGTACATGTTATTTAAGTGAAGTGAGCATTTGCTGCAACTGAAAGCGAGAATAATTGAGGTCATTTTATAACAGGAAGTCTTAACAATGTTCGTGTAAGAACAATTAACATCAACTAGCTCCCCTGCTCTCAACGCCTTTCGTCTTTGTGATCAAATCTCAATCTCTTTGGGCAGGTCTTTGTACTTGATCAAGTAGTATGGGTAGCACTGACAGCTATCAAAAACTACAAACATGGTGGGTTTCTGCATGCTGTCCACGCAGGTGTCATAGAGACAGTGCTGCCTCGTTACGGAGTTGAGGGCCGGCGGCCGGCGGTAGTCGCTCCTTCCGAGACTTATCTTCCCCACCAGGACTTTGGCCAGGAACATGTGACAGGCCTCGTCTGGTCCGGCCATGCCTGAGTAGTGGTTGGAGAAGGAGGCGGTGGTGGCGAAGTAGGAGCCGCAGCCGAACGATGTTCCATTGACACCGGCCATGCGAGGGTCGAAGTTGTTGCGGCAGATGTCCTCTGAGGCCTTTTTGGTTGTTCCGTGGAAGAGATGTCTCTCCAGAGGCTCCTTAGGATCGGAGTGCTGCTTCTGCATGTATGCCTTGTGCCTGGAATGACAACACAGATACAAGTGTTTTGATGTAGCTTTAATTTTTTAACACATTTCCTGCCTCTTTGTCTTTATACTTCACTCACATAGAAACTTAAATATAAACTGATACTTAGATTGAATAGGTTTGGACGTATATGTATTTGTCTTTTGTCCTGACAAAAACTTTAAGAAATGAATGTCTATTTTTACTATTGTGTTTATTTGTATTTAGGTCATTGAGCAAACAAAAACAACAAATATCTGCTGAAACTTTTTTATCAATATTGTACATTTTCTGACATTCTGCACAATTCATCTCTTTGTTGGAAAGAAAGAATCCACAGAATATTAGTTGCAGCCCTTTATATGCAGATGCAATGTTTTTATTCAGCACAACTGACCAATAATACATTGGTTATGTCAGGCGAGATCCATATGTGATCGAAAGCAGCACAGGTATGCATACTGTATTATTTAAGTTATCTTTTCTAGTAAAAGTATTGATAAAATCCTGAGTTTCAGCTGAAACAGACAGACATCTAGTGGTCGTGCTGGCAGGAAAAAATGACTGGATATTAAACGGTAAGATTGGAGGAATTCCATTTTTTGTCATTGCCAACAAATACCATTAAAAGTCTAAAACCTACAATCGATTAGTCCTACTAGCTCTTAACCTCAAGCCCATTTGTTCCAAATAAGATGTAAAAACGTGTTACAAATACAAACTGACTGAATTTTATTTTAAGAGGCTACAAAGCTGGGCAGTTAGATAAGAGACCCAAACAGCAGCTGGACCTTTGGTACTTGTCCCAATGGAGGAGGTTCTGGACCTGCTGGATGCTGATGATGTCCACCTCTGTGTCGGACATGCTCTGATAGAAGAGGTTCTGGATGCTCCTGTAGGCCTGCGTGCCGGCTGTAACGTCCACCAGGCTGTAGTCCTGCTCTGAGGCGTGACACCACGTTGGAGGATACCAGGAGCTGAACTCCTCCAGAGGGTTCATGCTGAAGTTGGCCGGTGGAGGATCGCCGGCAGGCTCAGTGGGGTCCGTGCTGACTCCTGTCCTGTGTGATGGGAGTAGAGACAGGGAGGGTATCGACATCATGAAGAGGAGATGTGGGACCGTTTCAAAGAGCTTTCTGACAAACAACTCGCCTTTACTGTACATCTGAATCAGAGCAGTTCATGAGTGAGCATTTGAAACCATATTTATTCCATGGGCCACAGAAATATTGCTTCAAATAAAGGGATAAAATAACAAAAATAACAATATGTGAACAACTGCAACACATTTATGCACATGAGTGCAAAATGCTGCATAGACTCTGGTTAGGAGCCCACTATCGCCTGCTTCCAGGCCTCCGAATTACTGCCCTTATTACCGTCATTCATTAGCTATGTTCATTCTGCATCAAAGCTAATTTAATCATGGAAGGAAAAAACAGATTTTTTAAAAAATGCATGGCTATGTTAGTGCTTGCAGGTACACAGATCACAGGAAGGAGGTAACAATCAACCAGTTTCTCTTAGCGCCACAAGATTGTAAAGCAAATCTTTTCTTTTAATCCAGATGTTCTACAACTGTACAGAGACAGACAAAATATCCAGGGTACCAACCGCAGATAAGGATGCATGGAATCAGGGGAATAGTAGACAGGTCTGCAGCGAACTTCTCTCTTGAACTGTGTTTTGACGTTGGTCTGCGTCATGGTGGTGAAGTCCACCTTGTACTCCTGTGAGCCAATATGGAAGGAGCACTCAAACTCCATCACACTGATCTTCTTTAGCAGCAAGGCAGACACTTTCTACCAAGAGGGTAAACCAATCAGTGAACGAGGAAATGGAAAATAGAGAGGATAGAAAAAAAGAGAAAACATTCACCTTGTTGTACTCTTCCCATTTGTAGTTGTTCCACCAGTAGATTTTCCACTTGCTGGGAAAGTATGGGTTTTTGACTGGACTGTCAGAGTTAGTAAGTCTTCGGACCCCATCGTACTTAGATTCACAGCTTAACTCCAGTGGGTCAAAGTTCAGAGTGTAGCGGACCTCGCTTGAGGAAACGTTGGAAAAAACAGCATTGTAAGGTTACAATAAAAACACAAAAACTTTAGTTTTTTAGAGACACTACGGACGTAGCAATCTTTATTAGCAGAAAACATCTAATAGGAACATGCAGCAAAGCTACAACAGGAGATCTGACTCCAGTTCTACTCTAACTCACCCGTCCTTTATGTAGACGGCCTGTTGGTTGACGTTGCTGTAGAGCCTTTCCAGTAAGACCTGAGAGCGAATGGGGATATCGATCCACTGGTGGCTGGTCCAACACCACAACTGCCAGTGAAACGGGTAGGGAGTGTGGTGCATCTTACACTTTTTCCCTGCTCGACACAAACTAAAGAGGAAGTTGTCACAGATCTGGACGTCGGCTGAGCTCTTGGTGTGGAACCGAGGTGGGACAGGCACTTTCGACGGGGCTTGCACCTTGGTGGGGGTGGCAGTTGGGGTCTGGATTGCGGGTAGGACGGCTTCCTTGGTAGGGGTGCCGGGTGGAACGGTAGGCTGTGGTTGAGTGATGATGAGGGGCAGGGAGACAATGAAGGAGGTGGCTGGTGTAGGGTTTGGAAGTATCTTCTGTGATTGAACTAGATGGCTTGGCAGGGATTGGGTGCTGTTTTGAGAGAAGGTGAGCAGGACATAGGAGGGGTTCTGGGGGGGGCCATGCTGCTGAGCAATGGACTGGATAACCACCATGGGCTGCGGCCTGCTGGAAGAAGACGCTGAGATCTGTGCCACGCTAGATGTGCTTTCGCTGGAAGTTGCTGTCTTGCCTTGCTTAGAGGTCACAGGCGTTAAATGAACACTGATGCCGTAGGGGTTGACGGTCCAGGCGATGTCAAGCTGCTGGGATCTCACAGCCTCCCACACTGGGAGGGTGGTGTTGGTGTCAGCAGGTATCTCCAGTAGGAGGAGGGACGGGTGCAGCAAGGTGGCTTTGGAAGATTTGGATGGAGGCTCTGCAACTAAAACACTGCTCTCCATCTTTCTCTTTGTTCCTCTGCTGGATGAAACGTGAGGCATCTTGAACCTCTGAACAAAACATTTTTAGTAAATTAGCACAAAGGACATGGTGGAGGTTTAAATTAAGTGAGTTTAGCTCAGCACAAAATTAACCGAAAAATACTATTCCAGCTGCTTGAGCTATCCTGCAGTATAACTATAATATAATCAAAATGAACCCCACCTTTGCCAGCTGCAGCGCTGAAGTGATGTATACATTAATGCATCGTAATTATAATCCAGTGATATTGACATAAAATTCTGAAATAGACCACTTAACATACTGAGTATGAATTTTTGGTACTTTAAGAGTATATTTTGATACTGATACTTCTGTATTTATGAATGCAGGACTTATACTTGCAAAAGTGTATTTACTGTCTGTACTGTGATTGTACTACTTTTACTCATGTACTGTTAAAAGATCTGAGAACTTCTTCAGCTGCTGCTTTTAAGCTAACGGTAATGGAAAAAAATTGATTTTCTTGTTGGTTGTATTCATGAACGCCCACTGCAGGTCATAATTTATGTAGTTTTAATTTTACCCAGCCTCTAACTAACAACACAGTCACAACTTTTTAACGTACTTGTAAATTTAAAACATATTCCGAGCTCTTAGCTACGCGGCTATAACTAGCTAAAACATTGATATGAAAGCTAGCTAGCTAACAAAGTTGATAGTTAAGCAGGTTAATAACCGGTTGACCTTACCGTTAGTCCTGACACCTGCCGAGGCCTGTAACCCCAAATCAACAGCTTCACACAAATCAAACGCACTCAGAAATTCATGGAGGTAATTCTCACAGTTTGCTCAGGGAGTAAACTAAAGTTTAACACAACTGTGAGAGAAGGAGCTTTACTTTCGGTAACGAAGAGGGGAATAAGGTCGGAGTCTAGTGGGAGGGGTGAGGTGAGGGCATCAGTTTACTGTTTAAATACCAACAGTGTCAAAAGAAACGGTAAAAAAAAAAAAAGAATAATGTTGAGCGTTTTTAGACGGATACAGTTTAAATAACTAACTTTCGTTTACAAACAAGTGAACGGCCTCTGCGTACAAACGTATATCACCTAATCTACAGGTTCTAAACAGTGGTGGAATGTAAGTGAGTAGAAAATGCTGTATTTTTTACTTCATTACATTTGTCTTTACTCGTTAATGTTCAGATTATAATCTATATATATATAATTAATATAATTTTCTTACCTGTCCTGCCCCATTTAAGAATATCTCAACATTTGGTGAAAGGATTAAGAGTTCCTTTATGTGTTTTAACTTCTCAAACTTTAAAACTAGTGAATAGTTTTACTTTTGATTGCAGTTTTGCTGCTCGTACTTTCACTTTTACATCGGGGCGGTTTTCATTGCAGGACTTTTACTTTTCACATTGATGTATTAGTAATTTTACTTCAGTAAAGAGTCTGAATACTCTTTCTCCAACAGTAATAATGGAATAAATAAAAAGACAGCCTACAGCTTCTCTATGAACACACAAAAAATAATTATGAAAACTTAGTTGTTTTCTAAACTTACTTTTTGGATAAATGTAAAGGTGTAAAAAACAGTCAATTCCACTATATTAAAAGATGTTATTAATTGTATGCAACCAAAAAAGGTGTAGAGGAGACAGAACAGACAGGGAAGTCATGATATCTGCAAATTATTTATTTGTAAATTAGCACTCTCAAACATCTGTTACATCATTAGATTTTGTGCAGAAAGCATATTTAATACCAGTCATATATCCATAACAAAATCGTGCTTCAAAAAACAACCAACATTTAGAGTTTGACGTGCAAATTCAGAATTGTTTTACAAACACTGATCCATCACAACCACATTCATCAGATTTTTCCAGGCTGCACTGAACAATTTTCAAACAAACGTAATGCTGTCAGACTGTGTTGTGCATAAACAACAAACAATGCATATAAAGAAATAGCAGTACATTTAATAGTAGCTTAAATTGCAATAAGTGCACAGATTTTTTTTATTGTGTTTTATTTGGGAAAAGCTGTAGTATTGAACCAGTAAAAGAAAGTTCTGAATTGACTTATTTTGATCTTTAGATTCCGATCGCTCTCCTCACACCATGTGAAATTCAGAAAAAGTTCCCATGGCTGCAAATGCACTCTCAACAATACTCGACACCTTTCAAAGAAACGTCTATCGGTTGGACCGTCAGAGGACACTGCTGACAGCCCACCCAGAAGTACGGAAAGACTTTCTCAGTGATGGCGTGCTGGAAGGTGTAGATGTGTGTGTTGTCATGCGGGTCGTGGAACGACACCCTGCCCTTGTCACAGTCCAGCTGCACCCTGATCCTCTGCGGGTTCCTCTTCAAGCTGAGCCTTGTCAAAGGAGAGGTACCGGCAAAGTACATTTTGTGGTAAAAGTACACACACAGGTAGCCGTTCTTCAGCACCGAAGACACTTTCTCCTTTCTCTGCACAGATTCTTTAGCAACGCCAACCAT
>JAQQZW010000015.1:14861723-14873047 GCA_029814745.1 Zanclus cornutus | reverse complement strand
AGAAAGTAAGTTGATTTTTCTACTTCTTGGTGTACACTTACTGGTTCTTGGCCTTTATGAGGTAGGTGTGATGTGACGGTGATTACTTGAGCAGCCATACAAGCAGGAAAGTTTGGAGTTGAGCTGTGTTCTGTAGTGTAGAAAGACCCGGTAGTTCAGATAATATGAAGGCCATTTTCAATGTGTGTTTCCAAGTTTGTGTATCTGTGTGTACGTTGGGAGTGAGATTTATGTGTTTTCCTGAGCTGCAAATATCCACCCCTGTTGTTTTTAAAATCACACTACAAGAAAAATTTTGGTAAAGTTGCAAAAGAAACTCAGTTGAAGTTTCTCTGGTGATCAAAACAATGTTGTGCATTTCTCCTCATTTTTCGCCTTTTCACTTTACTGTTTCATATTTTACCAAAATGTTTCTGTAGACACGCTCCTAATCGCTTCTTTGTTGCTCTTCCCATTTTAAGCAGATTTTTCCCGCAGGCTGTTGATAGGAGATAATAAACATATGAAAACATAAAAGACTATTAAGCTTAAAATGCTGAGAACTATAATCGCAGATGGAAAAGGGGGCTTGTAGACATATTGGGTAAACAATTAGACAGTCCCAATAATCCAGCAGCCATGGGCTATCCACTGTGGTGTTAAATCATTAACAGGACCGTTTCCTCAGTGATTAGACTTCAAACATCCATATGCTTTGTTTATTATTGCTATTAGTCAAATGTGTGCAAGCCCAATTAAGTATGTCTGTGCATGTGTGCTGGTTGAAGTGGGCCACTTTAGCCCAGGACGTTGTAATTTGGGTCAGGCCTGACTGGAATGACAAACCCCGAGCAGCCGTATTGTATCAGCACTATGTGGTCCAGCAGACCTTCTGCTTGCGTTGCCATGGCTTTCTTCAACACTGGTATAGCAACCCGAGTCAGACCAAACACTGTTCCTCTCTGTCTTATGGGCATTCCTGCTGCGGACAAAAGCCTTCTCCGGCTCATTCTTGCTCGAAATGAGGTGTCCGCTTCATTTCTTTAGAATCAACACATGGTGTGGTCCTAATGAAAGAGCTGGGGGGAGATTAAACATGAGGTGGAGATGAGCTTGAGAAACCAGCTTTGGTCCGTAGGAAGTCAGAACACAATGTGGATTAGGCTGGAGGACAGCCAGCGGGGCCAAACTCATAAAACTGCTTCATTTCCAAATAGATCCTGGCATTTTCCTTCCGAGATGGCCACTTGGAGGCCTTTAAGAGACATTTTACACATTCTGCCCTTTTCTCTTGTTAAACGCTTGCCCCACAGACTTCACCACGTGATCTCGCCTATATGTCAAGACTAAGCACAAAGCCAGTTCATTTCCGTCTGTGTCTTCACAAATGCCTTGACGAGACTGTTCTCCATGGAGGAGCTGGAGCAATAAGGCATAGAATTGCGCTGTTAAGGCCCTGAGAAGTCCACTCCGGGTGGGAGGGAAGCGCTGTGAATGGAGCCAATTCTCGTCTATAGGGCACAAGTAAGTGAGAGAGAGAGAGAGGGAGAGGAGAAAGAGGGTAGGGGGATGAGGACATACACAAAGATCCTCACATTGAGTGGCTGGTTTATTCTTGTGGGGTACGCACTGACCCCTCACATGTGGGATGAACAGAATGAGCCTTGATGGGGTCCAGAGGGCCTCCAAAGAAAGGGAGGACAGGATAAAGGGAGGAATAGAAGAAAAGAGGAGGGGAGGGATGCCAGGAGAGGGGCCTGTCGAGGAACCATCCTTCATTACATCCAGCTGTAGACGTCATAGAGCACAAGATGCAATAGAGCTGGATTCTGGTGTGTTGCAACTTGGGTCCGTCTAGTTTTGGCCATAGCTCCTGTTGGCAGGAACTTTAGCACTAAGATCTGGGAACAGGGCAGTCAGACAGAAACAATCAAACAGGTTTTAACTTACAGGTAACAGATTTTAATAAAAGGATATTTCAATTAAAGCAGCAGTGGCTCGGATGTCCTCACATTTAGTTCTTGTTTTGGTTCAACCTACAAAAACACTGCATCCTACACATCCCATGATGCAACTCAGGGTCTTTTTTTTTTTTTTGTTAAAAGCTCCCTGAATAGTAAACTCCTGCCTTTTGAACTCCATGGGTCTACTTTTTGCCATTAATTTGCCGTCCCCAAGCTGACTACATTATCAGGGTTATTCTCTCACTTTGAAGTATTCCCTCCATTACTGAAGAAGACATTATGCATCTCTTTTCACTGGTTGAGTAGTAATTTCCAATGACAAGTAAACTGAACTTGATGCATGATATTGGTAGAGTGCCCCTTAAACCTTGGACCTTCCTTGCTCGGCACAGCGGTGTGCATACACAGTTTTCCTGTGCCTTGAAGAATCATTTACACCATCCTGGGTGCCTCCACTTTCAGTTTTTCCTGTAAATGAAGTGGCTTAGGTTCCCTTGTGAAGGACTGGCTTGTTTACAGTCTTTCCGACCATCTGAACGCCTTTTCTTTCCCTTTTGCGTTTCATTTTAGCAAACTTGTTGTGTTCCACAGGTAACTACAGCACACAGTATTCAATAATCAATAAAAATTATGGCCAAGACTACAGAAATAGTCACGCTAAAGTGGTTTAATCCTTTGACTAGAGTTCTTCAGGAGACGCACAGGAGCTCACAAAGCACCTGAGCTGGCCCCTGATATCTCACCTAATCTTTTATTCAGCTGTAGCGATGGGCAGGGACTGCAAGGGGACTGGCCCCTGAGGCTGTCAGGTTAATAATCATGTGTGGAAATGCGGACGTTCTCATGGAGACGTCAAGCGAGCGGCTATCTCATTACAGGCAAGGGTGAGACAATCAAAGCTCTCTGCAAAACCTCTAAGCCGGTGATGAGAGAAAGTTTCCCTTGTGTGGTGTTGCTCCCCATTGTCTGATGGCGCCCATTGACGGGGTTACTAATGTCTTTTGTGGGTGAATTTCTACACATGAGTCAGGGTTTGTGTCGGTACATAGGTGTCGAGGCATGTTGTGAATCCCTCAGTTGCTTTTTGATCAGAATCAAGCCTCCACTATCTCACTTTGCAGCATGAAATGGCGATCATTTCTTTCCTTCCTTAAATTCACACAGATTTTCTACTTTTCCTGTGGAAAAACAAATATCTAATTGTGGCCTGCATCTCTTCCACCCTGCTGTTGGCTTGATCTAGTGTTTGATCCTGAGAGAGCTAATGATAACCCGAGGCTTTCCACTGTAATCAATCCTCTCATTAGTGTCCCACTCAGTCACACAGCCATCCACACAAACTAGCAGACATTTGCACAAACATACACAAACTGTCCACAGGCCTGTCAGCATGTGACTGAAAGAAGAGAGGGCAAAGGTCACAGGGCTGGAACATAAGTTCTGTACCTACTGAGAAAGTAAACACAGTAATGAAAGGCTGGACTCTAACATTTAATTGGATATGTTTGATTGTGTTTCACTTTTGGATGGTGGAACACTAAGATTTGAAAGACTACACTGATGTTTCAGCCAAGCCTCTAACGTTGGCATCCTTGTCGCTACAAACCATAGACACAGTAAATTTTACGTTTCATACATGTCGTATCAACATTTCTACAATATATATGAGAGTAGCATAGTTCAGAATACATGCACATGAGCTGACTTTCTCAGGGGATGATGGTGGTGGGACAGCTAGGCTAGATGTTTGCCAAGCAGCCGACCACCAAGACCACTTTGAGACCAACGTTCGCTCTCCATTTCAACCTACAAAATTATGATATTAATTTTAGTGACTTTTGGGACATTCTCCAGCCGTGTTTGTGACAACAAAACCAGGTTTCTTAAGTCAAAACCTGCCCTCAGTGTAAACAAGTGGTTTTTGTGTCTAAACCCAACCAGACCTTCACCAAAGCATTGTCACAAACATTGTAAAGTTTCAGTATGTCTGTGGTTTGCAGAAACCCATAATGTCAACATTTATTCTGGCGACTGGTTTGAGCGATTTTACAAGTTTTAGCCCCTTTTAATCCAGATCACTGCACATCACAGCTAATAATTTGGCAAACCATGCTAACATGTTTTAAAATGTTTAAGTTTCATTCCAGGCATCTATGTGAGACATGAAAAAACTAAACTAAACTAAAACACCACAGCGAACATTAATTTTACATTGTTGTTGTTAAATTAAGCTGTGATTAATCCCATTTAATGAAAACAGTAANNNAAACAATGAACTCAAACAGGCTGAAAAGCTCTGTGGAGCTGAGGGAAGCTTCATGGTTTGGATGGCAGTTCTCTGTGTTCTTACGCATCGATCCATGATTAATATAAAAGTATTGATCAGATAAGCTTTAAGAATGTCTGCTATGCAAATACAGAACTAATAAGAAGCTTGCAAATTTATACATTAGCTTGTTAGCCATTCGATTATCTCACAAGCAGCTTAAGCAGGTGCTGAAGTGTAGATGGCTTTGAACAGAGTTGTGTATCTTAAGCAAATGTTATACAGGGAATACATGTCCTGAGGGTGCTCCTTCACACCTAGCTTGTGTGTACAGGGTTTAGAGTATGATGCACAGGGGAGTGAGGAGTGTTTGTACTCCTGTAATGAACTGAGGGGCGATCTTGTCTGTGTCCCGTATCATGTCATCAGAAGAAAAGTGAGGAAGCTGGAAACTCTCAGACAAACAGTAGAGTTGGACAAATTTACCATCAAAAAAACAAAAAACAGGAGCATGTCTGAAACATTTGGATATTAGCGTTAAATAAAAGCAGTGGTAGTAACTTATAGAAATCTTTTCTATTGATCATCTGGTCAGTCTTCCTTCTGTCCTCCTCTTTGTGACGAGGTACAACAGAGAAAGAAACCACGTTATCGACTCAGCAAACTTTTTCCCCAATGAAGAACCTTGTTAAATGTCTCAGAAGTGAATCCTGAGGGGGCTATTTAGTAACATAAAGCCAATATGCTGCAAAAGCGTCACCTAAATGCTGTAATCTATTGTCTCAATCAATGCAATTTCGCTTTATTTAGGGCCGCTCTGGCTGCTTGGTAGCCGGGAGTGGATTCGACCCAGCAAGTAGAGTTATTAGCGATGTTATAATCAGCTCTAGAGAGAATTGGATTCTCACAAGGTGTAAAGAGTGTGTAGATTATAAAAGGGGGGAAAAAGGCATTCAGAAACGCATGGCAGCAGGTCGCACTTACTCACAGCCAGCCATGCAGGGATGTGTTGTGATGTGGCCACTGATGCCGAATGGAAAGTTAAATTGATCGTGAGCCTCGCTGTGGAACACCGTCTGCCACTTAGTGTCTCCATTCCAATCCCACTGCTAATTGGATTGCTAATGGCAATGTTGCGCCAGGGTGAAAAACATCTCTGATTAGAAGGGTTTGCATAGTTTTAAATTAAACTCAGTCATATTTGAAGTGCAGAGATCTCATGAAAGAGAAATCCAGTTTCATTAACATTACTCTCTTCAACTGATTCAGTGAATTGTTTGTTAGGATAGAAAATCTCCGCCTTTTTTCCTCCTGCAGCTCTTTTTATTACGCCAAACTGTGTTTACCAGGCTGCTTAAAGGGCCAAATATTCAATACTTAATACCAAAACAATTTTAAACAGTTTATACAGCCTTCCTGTGCCAAAGGGGTGTCTAAACCTTGGTTGAATCTCAGCAGGAATTAATCTGGCCTAGTGGAGAGTTTCTGCAACTCTGGGATGTCTTTCTTTTCCTCCCTCAAGGCACCACATTCTGGAGAGGCTGCGAATTGGAAAGTTAAACACCTCAGATGAATGTGCAGAGGATTAGACGGGCCCACTCTTTGGTCACAAACACCAAGGATGGTTTTATGTCCACCCACCGATAAGCGATTAGAAGCCAGGATCAGTGAGGTGGGGGTGTGTTCAACAAAGCCCAAAAGGAGAAAATATCCTGTCAGGCCCTAAATACCTTAAAATGCACATGCATGTCGAAGCTGTCCCGTCAGTTGTAACTGAATCATGCATTTTGAATTCCCGACTTGAGAGTCAAAAGTTTCATTCACATGGATGGGGAAGAGAGAAGGAGGAGCGGGAGAAGAGAGTCGAGTAGGAAGGAATCGGGCGAAAGGGAGAGAGGCGAGAGAGAATCATTAGTCATATCCATTAGTATTCCATCCACAGCTTGTGCTGTGAGACAGCCGGTCTGTCCAAACAAACAACCAGCAGAGGGGGGATGCCTCATTATTACTTCCCCTCTTTTTTCTCACCCGGAGTTCACATTCCATCTGACCACAAACACCAGGCCAGGGCTGTGGCCTTGCCCTCTGTCTCCGCTGGAGTTTAAAGATGTTAGCGGGGCTAGTAAAGCAACATTTCACATGCTGTTCAGTACAAGATGAGGACAGTACAGTACAAGGCAGCATCCTGAAAGAAGGAAGACAAAAACACAATGTGAATTCATAATGTTTAGTCCTCTGAGTGTTTCAGGTTGAGGCCCTCTAAAGCCTGATTTACTGTGTGGTGGAGGGGGCGTCTTTTTACCCTTGAGGCATCCGCTCCTCACACGTCTGCCACCTTCCCTTCCAACAGTTTATCGCTGAAAGATCCCAGTGCTCCCAGAGGGAGGCCGTTGCACTCAGCTGGCACATAAACCTAAACTATTGAGGCGTTGCTAGAATCTTTGATGGAAGCTGCGTTTCCATTAAAATGTTGCAAATATCTGCAAAAATCTAAATTAGTGCACATTCGCTTCATGTGACAATATTCAAGAGGACATGACAAGATTATAAAACTAATGGAGCATGAGTAACTCGGATACATGAAAGCACTTCAATGCTGCTTTCCACCTAAGATGCTGTTGTGTTTTTCAATAAATAAATGTGTCTCCTGTGACCCTCATGTACCGTCTGGTGTTTTTCAGCATCAGCATTTATAATTAATGAGTATGGAGAGAGAGGTGACATGTAACAACGGCCCCCCCTGGACTTGAACCAGAGATGTTGCAGTTATGTACATCCCAAACACTTTGCTCTTTTTGCTCTCTCCCTTTTTTTTGGCTTTGTGTTCGAGTGGAGGCATTTCACAGTGAGTGGCAGCATAACATTTATCTCGAGATTCAGCCTGGCACGGCTCTGTGATGTCGCGTCTCGACGGTGTTTTATTCCGACATGCGGCTTCAAACCCAACATGTGATTTTTGTCTCTTCTAGCATGAGAAAGAAGGCTACAATTTAAATTCAGTCAGTCAACTCATGTTTTAATTTATTTATTATAGCAGCAACACATATTTAGAATTTAGTGTCTGGGCTCCCATCCCGTCACTCCCGCAGAAGAATTTATCGAGAGATTTTTGGGAAGAGATTCGCAAATATCTAACCAATTATCTAAAAAAAACAGACTCACTGCATACTCTCCGTGGGGCAGAGCGAAGAGCCGCTTCTGGGATGCTTTTGAAATGCACTGCTATGCATCCAGTGCAATCACAAGCATTGAACTTCATAGCCGGCAGCAGCTGTGTAACAGCCAGAGGGCGTTGTAGCCGCGCTTGGTGGAACCTGCAGGTAATGCAGTAGAAGAAGCATGAGCAAGTACCACAGTGTGAAGGTGTATTAAAAAAGTCGTTCTATCAGTCTTTATTGCATAATTTATTTCTCGATATTTCAACTTTTCCACCCCAGCTGATCATAAACACTTTTTTTCTTGCAAAGTTACATCTTTCTTCTTTGAATTTTTGCCATTTCCACTCAGGCTTTTAAGCACGAATTAAAAAAAATGTAGTTGGAAATGTACTGTGAGATATCTTTGGACACCAGCTGACAAAGTTTTTGCTCTCAGAAAAACCACAGCAGTATGACTCTGTGTTCGAGCACAAGAGCTTATCCCTTGGGCAGCACCCTTGACAAGTACATTAACATATTCTTTCTTGCAAGTCAGATTTTGAACCTTGAGTGACCTTTAAACATAATTATCAAGGAATATAGAGAAAATCATAGCGCTGTCTTAAATTAAACGAACAATTCCCCCGACACCCCTGCCCTTGATGCCTCTATCTCTCACACTCGGCTTGGTAAAGCTGTACGGCACTGCATAAAGACTTGATCCCTCACCAGCTTCCCAGCAGTCCTGATTAGGGGTCAAGCACAGCTGCAAGGCATTGAACCTTGTCTCTGCAGTCCAATCCTACATCCAGGTTCCCAAGTCAGAGTGCTGCCTTAACTGACTTTAATAATAGGACATTTAATAACTTACTCACCTTTAATCCAGGCAGATCTGGTACAAAATACTCCTCTTAAGTATCTGAAACTGCTGTTTTGCTTAATGGTAGATCAAAATGTGCACACCTGCTTTCTTGAGGGCCTTATTAAAAATCTAATTATCTAAGATCAGCTTATTTTTCCCGGCTGCTGCTCTATAAAAAGCTAGAGGATCACTGTGGAAATAAGTGACTTTTTTGTCAACCTTACTGTGTTACCCTCAATAATTGGTGGTGTGCATAACTTATTTAGTTTCTTCGCCAATTTATTCAGGTTTTTCCTTTAAGTTTTTCAACCATGATGATGTGTTATTTGTCTAAACCCTGACTTCCGAACCATTTGTAATTTTTAGTATAAAAATTCACCTCTTTTGACTGCGTACACTCTGCAGAGACAACCAGCTCTGCAGTGGAGTTATTGAATGAAATGCATGTCAGTTTGTGGCACTTGCATGCTCTTTTCACACAGAGTGAAACTACCTTGACTGCGATGACTTGTGTGACACACATTAAAGTAAAAGAGTCAGTGTCAGCGGAGGCAGAAGCCCCGCCACACTCTGCAGTGTTCGTACACTGACTAGTGTCTCCTCTTACTGTTCTAATGCTCAGTGGCAAGTTGAAAGGTCATGTTTAATGCCCTGGGCTGTGATTGTGGGCAAGAGCCACCCCCCACCCCCCACTGCTCCACCTTACACCCTCTTCCCTCCGTCTACCCCAACCACCCCACAGCTGAGCACAGCCCGTGTCACAGAGGGGCCACTGGCATTCGCTCAGCAGATCTGAACTGTGTTTTCATTTTGAGCAGGATGTGATGTGTCCACGCAGCAAAATGGGCTTCTGTATTTACTTGCAAATTGAGCCACATATAGTGTTGCCACATCTATGGTTTGGTAAATAAAGCTGGAGCAAATATTGTTTTGTGTAGATGAATGTAGACAATGACAGCAACGGGCACATAGAAAATCTGGTGCCTTGTGTTACTGATGGATTGAAAAAGCTTACTGCAGGGGAAGGGTGATGGTGAAAAGAATGAATCTGTGAAGTGGACATCAGCAAGTACTGCGTTGTGTGTGTGTGTGTGTGTGTGTGTGTGTGTGAGAGAGAGAGAGAAACAAGACTAAATGACTTAGGTTGGAAATGGGACAAGGAGGGAAAAGCTGGAACATTTTCATTCCTATAATACAGTGGCTACCTCTACAGTGAAAACAGATGCTTTCAATACAGTTTCCTGAATGTGGCTCATTGGAATATTGGATTGTTCAGAGTCTGTTTTATAACACCTCTGCAGCAGGCAACACAGTAAATAAACTAGCCGTGCTGTATTTCAAATACGTGGTTGCTTTTCGGGGGCATTCTGTTATTCTGCACTTGTTCTCTGCAGCTTAACAAATAAGCGAAATAAGATTCCAGCTGATTACCTCTTAAGCTAAAAAATCTGCGCTGAACCTCGGTGAAGCTCTTCGGCCTCAACCATCAATTGAACTGCAGACAAACAAGCTGCAGCCTGTTTTTTTGTGGAATAAATTAGGCGGCGTGGATGCTGTGTATTGAATTCCCATCAGCCTCTCCAGCTGACGTCAGAGGACCTCAGGCGGTGGATCTCTGCGGTGCTGCACGTGCCCTCCTCGGTGACTGCTCTCCACTTAAAACTCCAACTCTCTCTCAAACACACACAAACAGACGCACATGCACACTGTTTAGTTACCTCCTGGGACCTGGATGCCAATTACATGCCAATTACTACCTTTTTTTCCAGTTTTACCTTCTGAAGTCAAGGACATCGCGTATAAAAAGTTATTTACATGTTTATTAAGTTTGGTGTTAAGGCACGATTTTTGGAAGACTCTTTGGGAAAACAGGTGTTCAATTAATTTTCAGCCAGCTGGTATCAGAGATGTTTTAAAGCTGACTGCTGCTTTTTTTTTTTTTTTTAAAGTTGTGATACCCATTGGTCTAACGAATGTTAGTCTCAGATCAGCAGTTTGCTCTGGAAAGCAAGGCCACACTCTGAAGTATTGTTCGATGTTTTAAGACTCTACAGGTTATAGACTGGACTTCATCTCTGTCCAGGAAACTTTGGAGTGGAAGACAGTGCTAGATGAAGGCAATGCGACATGTTAGCCTCCCAATTTCATCTCCTAGTGCCAAATGGCCCCAAAGACGATGCAATAAAAGTGAAGGATTTGCTTCGGCCAGAAGTCGTGTCCTTGACAGATCTTGGATGTCCAATCTTCCTCTGTCCACCGTTCTCAATAAATAACTTTCCCCCTGCTTCCTCGATGGCTGGAAATAAGACTGTCACTGGATCCTGGAATATAGTGCGTTGCAAGCAATGTTTGATTCATTGAAGGTCGCACAGATCCTGACAGAGTTGGAGCTGAGTGACACTAGCACTGCAAACTGGAGTAAACAAGTCAAAAATAGCAGTCTTTCTTTGTCGTAGAGAGGTTTCAGCAAGAAATGCTCCTCACAGAAACAAGATAAACAAAGAATGCACAAATGTACAAATATTAGGACCATTGTCTGCTTCTTTACAACAAATCTTTTGTTATTGAAATTCTTAAAGGATGATTGGTTTTATCTGATCCTTTTATTTTATATACAAAAGAAGAAAATTTCAACAAAATACAAATCAAATACCCTCTTATACGTGTCTCATATTAATGATCACAAATAGAAAAGAAATTCAATGGCAGGAGGTTGATTTTAAGGCAGTATTAATAGATTTTTATTCTTGCTTTTGGGGGCAGCAAAACAAGCTAGCTAACATGTTAGCAAACAGCTGCCTATTTACACACCGAGCAGAAACAGCAACATTTGGACCTGTGTTTTTGGTCACCTGATGATAATAAGTTTAAAATTTCGCTCTCTATTTAGCTCTGTGTTGGTCTGCATTTACTCCTAAAGGAAACACCTGACTCTTTAGCTGCTACTGCCTCACAATTTTTACTAGCTAGTTGCTAACTTATTATATTTGAAATTGCTCTGGACAAACTGCTGAGGGAAGCATTTTAGCTGTTTAGCTTCCAAACGCTCCACTGTGTTCACTAGCTAGTTGCTAACTTTGTCTGCCTGCTGGCTGGTGGTGGGCAGGTTGTGTAGT
>JAQQZW010000015.1:14637745-14648302 GCA_029814745.1 Zanclus cornutus | reverse complement strand
GCAATAGCTTTTATTCAGGCTTTTGATTGGCCAACATGGCTTTAAGATTAGGGTTATAAAGCAACTCATCAGTTTGGCATGCTCTTGACATCACTTCAGGTGTGTTTTTGAATTTCCATTTAGGAAGACGTGTTTCAAAAGTGCATGTGTGGACGGGAGCCTTTTGAGAATGAGGGAGGAAAAACCCTTATTTTAAAAAACACACCAGTCTAAGTGTGAACCAGGTCAAACCCTTCAGTGAAGATACACTCAGAATGGACTTTTCAGTGAAGTAAGAGATGACTTCTGTACGGTAATAAAACACTTGTATTAAAAAATATCTACACGCTCATAAATTCTAAATTCACGATGAGGGAGAAGGCGCAGATAACCCGTTGATTATTTTGTGTGGGAAAACCACATCAGACACAAAAAATTCTTAAAGACACATAATTATGTCTTAAATACTTCTTGAGGGTCTCTTCAGTAAACAGCTGTTTTAATAATTGATTGATCAAGTTATTTTATTAACAAAAACAAGCCAAAATTTGAATGTCTTTTGGTTGTTTAACCCTGTCGAGCCAAAAGAACCGATTTAAAGATGTCAACTTGAGCTCTTGCAGATTGTTGGGGATATTTTTTTACTTGTTTTTTTTTAGAAATGCTAAATGGAATTCATCATCCGTTGCAGCTGCATATACAGAAAAGGTGCAGCCATTTTTCAGCAGTACTGCAGCTAGTTACTGCAATAATGACATCTCCTGTGCCTCCCACACTCCGCTGTGGAAGTTGCATAGCTGACAGTGAATACAACTGTAATCTTTCAGCTCTGACATACAGGTTGCTTGAGCCAACTCGGGTGGTGGACTTCAACACTATTACCTATCCTCCTCCCATGATGACCAAAAACTGTTTCATTCTCACCCTGTTTCACTCCCTCCATCCCTCACATCTGTCTGTCTAATCGCACCGCGGCCCCTCTCTAAATACTTAATTATGATGACGGACACCAGGCCAACAGGCAGAGTCTGTGTGTTTGTGTCCAGCGAACCCCTTTTTTTCTCTTTTGCACTTCTTATTCAATAACCTCCCTTCCACCTGACATTAAAATGCATCATTGCAATCAAGAGTCTGCAATAAAGAGAGCGAAGTCTCTGTGTAAATGCAACCCAGAGGCGCTGAAGATCAGATAATCCAAACCTCTCTGGTGGTATTCAAACTATATTTGTTCATATTAACAACAAAGTGTAAATGTACTCTGTTAGAGGAGGCTGAGAAAGTGGAGCACAAAAGCAGATGCTTATTAAAATATAGAAGGCAAGAGTTTCTGTGTTGATCCCATTACAGGAATAATTTATAGGGGGTAAACCCTATAAATTAATCAACTTAATATGATCCCCCCTTAGGGAGCAAGAGACAGGGTCTTACCACTAGTGATGGTGAAGTGTTGAAGAGATGAAGTAGCACACTTAATAAAAGCGATGACATTCATCAGTTACACTATTTTAAATCTGACACGCAAAACTGTAGATGAGTAAATGACAAAGATTGTTCAAGAGTCTTGAGAGCATCTGTGACAGGGATGATCTTCCTGATTGAACTAAACTATGACTTACATTTCTTAATTTCTCCCTTTTTTCAGATCCATTCAGGGAAGACAGCAAATTAACCACGTAGCAGTTAGACTGTAACATATTGTCAAAAATAATTGTCAGTAAGGCAAGATGCTTTACGTCAATTTTGATGTAAATATTCACAGAAGTTCTGTTCTGTGGTAATTAGTTAAAGGAATCTAGTGGAAAGAAATCTGATGTTTATAGCACAGATTGACGCATAAGTGGCGTCAAAAAGAAAGATGAGGAAAGCTTTAAATGTGGGAAACTTTAACACTCAGAAACAGCTTGTTCGTGCTTCCCAAAGTGGCTGGTATAACAGAGCAGATCTAAAGCCAGCGCTCCTGAATGCAGCTTTCTCTGGCTTCCTCACCGCTGCTCAGGAGGCAGTTTGCAGCAGATTTCAGGCATTTTATGGCAGTTGGTTGGATCAGTGGTTTCAACTGTTGCCTCACAGCAGGGATGACCCAGGTTCAAACCCCATTGGGGCATGTTTCTGCAGGTTTGCGTGTTTTTCCCATGCTAAAGTGGTTTTCCTGTGGGTGCTCCAGTTTTCTCCCACATCAAAAGACATGCGTGTTAAGGACATGCTTATGACATTACACTTCACTATAGGAGCTGGTCTTACATCTTACAGCTCTACACTGAGCTTCAGAATGTATATCAATCTAAATGCAGAGGACAATTTCCAGATAAGAGGGGAATGTACTTTTCAAAAACATGATTATAATGTAGATATAGGCTGAAAAAACTACATGAAATACTGCAAACAGTGATTAAAAACTTTGAGTAAATGTAATGCAGCACTAACAAATGTGGTCACTGTCCTGAAGTGAAACACATTAATTGCAGATGTGAAAGACAACAGTTTCCTAAAGGCAACCAGAGTTTAAATCTGCAAAATTTCATTTCAAGTTTTTTGACTCTGACCATTAAAATTTACATCGTTGACCAATAGCATGTCATCTTGACATTGCTGACTTTTGAGGGAACTGAGAGTCCAAAATGAAGCTTTAGCTATGTTGTACCGTCCAGTTTTATTGAACGTCCTCTGTCGGAGTATAAACTGCTGTAAAAAACATGAATAGTTCAAACACAGTTATGAGACACGAGTCAATGCAAAAACATCCTTTTGAATTAAACTGTGTGAGCAGTTAATTGTCCAGCTAGCAAATACACTAATAACCAACAGATATCAAGCAGTTAGCAAGACTGTTAGCTTTGAGAGATTTGTTCCCTCCTCAAGAACTCTCATTTTAATCAAAATTGTGTACAGTTTTAAAAACAAAATGCAAAAAGGAGTAAAGGGAACAGAACTGAGAAAATAGGAAGTAGCTCGGGGAGCGATAGCGACTGATTATGTTCCCAGGTGGCTAACATGTTAGCACTTAGCATGCTGGCTAAAGAAGTTCACAAACTCAGACTGCCCAAAAACTCGGTGTTTCAGCTGGAGGGCGTGGTTTTGCGGACGTAGCATTGCCAATTCAGAAAGCTCCGTGACTGTCTCAGCCCGTGAATTTTCCTTGATGGTGGGTGAGTTATTTTTGTACAAATAATGAAGAAGACTGTTTACAATTTGCAGTATTTATTCAAACTATTCATGTTTTTATTATAATTTGTAAATTTGTCCTTTAACCGTATCTGCCTTCCAAGCCAGTCTTGGCTAGTCAGCTATTGATGCAAGATACTGCTATGACATCAGAATTCAGAGAAAAACATCATAAAAACACAGCAGTATTAATGCTGTTAAATATCTTAAAACTATGAGTGAAAGGAGCTTTTTCAAAAGTGTTTTTATTCACATGCATTGTGGCACAGGTCAAGAATGTATGGAATCTTACTGCATACAAATTAGCATTTTTTTCTCTTTTGTTTTCATCTAATAATTTTTTGTAAACTTCAATTGAAAATATCTCCAAATACAGATGCCATCCCATGCCAAACACGCCCCTGGCTGCTTCTATCTATCTGAAAAATAAAAAGGCAACAGCCCTTGTGTGAACAACAGTGGCATCAGCAGAGCTTTTTGAGGCAGAGCCAGATACCCCCAGAGAAGGTCAGTGGCTGCAATGTCCACCATCAGGGGGTCTTTTTGCTCTCTAATAGCGCTCATGTTCTTGGTGTTAATCGCTTAATTAACTGCACTTTCTGCAATTCAATTAAGGGAAGTGTAATGGTGCACAAAGTACGGAACAGCATTGACCCTTAAGGCGATCCTCAGTCCCTCGACAATTATCCAGCCTTCTACAAGAACTGTCTGAGGGAGTAAAGATTTATTATGTGAGCTCTTTATGGAAGAGTTCAGGGTGTAGACAACAGAGCTGCATGGCAATAACGTTCATGTTAATAATAGTAATGACTCAATTGAGTTACTGTAGATTTTTGGGGATAATGATTGACTCAACTGAATCGTTTCACTGCTTCATGAATAATTCACTTTTGACTAACTTAGTAAAATAAATTATGTGCCAAACCTGCCAGTGGCATCCATCTTTATTTTTACACTTTGTTCCCTGACTGACAGGTGTACAAGTCTCTGAGAAGGGTCATTATTCATTTAACTACTGAACTCTGAAACTTTCTGTTGCAGTTTTTATGTGAAACAATCTGAAGTGATACCTGGAATCTTGAGTAAATTGCATGATAATAATGGGGAGAGTTTGCATCAGAGTTCATTTGAGCTAAATCCTTTTGGAGGTCTCCTTTCCATTATCCTGTATTTTCATTTTAATGCAAGCCAACTTATCTAAATGCTGGTGAACACCAGGTGTAAAATTAAAAATTACAGGCCACTGTTATCAACCTTTTCACACATTGTTTACATGCAACCTAATCTAAAAGAGAATGCACTGTATAATTGCATGTACATCGAGGGCACTGCCTTGATAATTAAGGTGGAGACAGATGACAGGATGCTATGAGAAAAGGTTTAACACCTTGATTTGACTGTTTGATGAAGACAGGGTCAATACCAGAGGACATATTTATGTGCTCCCCTTGTGTCTGTCTGACCCTTTTTTGGCTCTCATTATTAAACTGCATATGCAGCAAAGTTTCGCTCCCATAATGTACCTCTTCTGGAGTTAATGAATAGCCTAATTAGGTGAAGTCATTAGCTATGTACTCTAATTCTCTTATTTCATTCACTCATTAACCAACAGTATTCATAATTAGTGGCATTAGGACGATTATTGCATGGCAGGCTGGCCAGCATCAGGGCTAATTTACTGCTGTAGGCACCCTGCTGTGCACGCAGTGAGGTCTGATATTGAATTCATAAATCAGACTGATTGGTGTTACAACTTTAAAAAAATGAGAATGCAGCAAGAAAAAGTGTGTTGTTTTCACTACCAGGGTCAGTGCAGGTCAGATTATTTACGATGAAAAGGATCACATCATCAATAAAAATGCAGCACATTAGTGCGAAAATGTCGGTGGCACTAGTTGTCTCAGCATGCACTGAGCAGCATTAAGTTCTCCAGGGAGCTGAAATCACCATTATTAGCAAGCAAGCAATTGTTGAGATGTCAACTCTGCTCACCTCAGCTTTGCTCTGCAGATCTGTTGCCAAATGGCTTTCAGTTCCTCACAAAAAACAAAACGTCCACATTCATATTCAGCGTGGCTTTTTAATTTGAGCCGTTTTTCATTCTGCTTATTTTCGTGTATTAAAAACTTTTTCTGGCATGCTTCAAAAAAAAGCACAACACTGAGGACAGGTTTATTTCTTTATATCATCATTTATCCTGCAGAGCTAAATAATATAGCTGCATGGTAATTAATCACAAATCTGAGCAGTGCGGAAACATCTTTTCAAATGTTTATTGTGCTGAATCTTGTTTCAGTAATCGTAATTAGCTCCAGTTAGAAACAGAATGTGTCTACACAAGAAAGGTTTCTATGAAAACGGCAATGAGTGAGTTAATTAACACACTGGACCTGCCAGACAGCTGCTCGCCATGGCACTCATTTTGATTTATGACAGCAGCGAAGAGAAAACACAAAACTGTTTTCCCTCTGTTTTCCATCATCTTGAAAGGAATAGGAGGTGAGTGGATGGTTCATTGCTTGATTAATTTCTCCTGCATTCGTTACACGGAGTGGTATAAAACTGCAACAGGAAGTGCCCCAGCAAGTGTGTTTGCTAATGAAAGCACTACTTAATATAGTCCCGCAATACATTTGAAAAAGTGAGGGAGATTTTGGACTTTTAATTGATATTCTTCACAGGGGGATTTGGAGGATGATGGTTCTTTTAAATTACAAATAAATTTTCATACTACAGTCTTTGTGTGCCTTCAGTATTGCACTGAAATACAATTTAGCGTCTTTTTCCTCATTTTTTTCCATATTTGTGAAGTAACTGAATGATGAAGCACAGATACAGTACAACCACTATTAGGAAATGCCAGCCAATGCTAGGCTAACCTGTAAAGAAATTAACTACAGAGTTGCATTGCTCCAACAGTAGCTTCTTCAGCTTGAGCTAATGCTAAGTTAGCTAATTTATGATTTTGCCACTACAAGCTACTGACAAACCATCATCATTTCTGGTCACCCAACAAATTTAAGTCGAGTATTCACTCATTGATATTACTTTTGGTTCAGTCTTCTTCAACTCCTGCGGCCTGTTGCAGCTGGAAATAAGCTTATTGGCAGCTGTGAACGTGAACCAAAACATTTAAGTTGTAGGCTGTAAAACCAAAACAATACGCTAAAAGATGCTAAAACGCACTGTGAAGCTGAGGGGGACTGAAGAATCGGGTGGTAATTCCCAATGGGTACAGAACTATAAGTGACCCCTCTCACATTACACGTAGTCATTTGATCTACTTTTAGTATTGAAATATTGATTAGTGCTGCTTCAAGATTTTTCCACAAACCCATTGCAGTCCATTCAATAAAACCCTTTGCCATTTGTTTGCCATTATATAAGAGCGCCTAAAAATGACAATTCCCGTGAATTTCCAGCTTAAAACAATATTTAATGTTGTATGTAAGCATCAAAGGTCTTGGTAAAATGTTTCTACTTCTGCCCTTATTCAGATGTATCCATGTATCCGCTGTGTAGTTGTGAAAAATGCGAAGGCCCTCTCTAGAGATTGTGTTTGGTTTGTTTGTTCTGTGCTCCTGCAGAAACATGGCGAACTCCATGGAAGAGGAACTGCTCCCTCTGTAAATATAAAGGGCTCATTCTCAGGCCATGAAAACACAACGGTTCTTTTTCTGAATGTCATGAATATTACATTCTGTTTGTGCTAATAGATCCCCCTAAATCTCAAACACTGGACCTTTAAATGAAGGTAACCAGTGTCTCTTACTTTTAAGTTTCATGACTTAAGACTGGCCCACTCCACTGAGAAAGACCAGCAAGAATGTGGCAAATGTCAGATGAGTTCACTTGCTCCTCCGCATGCCTCTGCCATCCACACTTGTCTTTGAGCACACAGGCTTACCTTGCACTTGAGTTTTTTTTTCATTTTTTTTGAGCTACTGAGCGGTGCCGCACTCCTCTACAGTCACGGCCCCGGTCCTCATCAGTGTGCCTCCTGAGGCTTTGAGAAATCTGGCTGCCTCACCAGGCAATGATTGTATCTCGCCTTTTAAGGGTAGTAATGAAGCTCCTCTTCATTACTAGTATTTTGTAACACAATTTATATAGCCTGCAGTACTGGTTAAAGAAATGAGGGACAAACTTAAATGGTTGAATGTTTTTTATTGAAATTTTGCGTGTATAAATGATTGTATGTAAAAGCTTATTGTTAACTTTTGCCTGATTGTGCAATATTATAATGTGTAATGCTTGTGTTAAGGTCTCTCACCTCTGTTCATCTCTTTTCCAGGGTGTTCTGGCTAAAAGAGTCCCCACGATATCTGATACCAATTCAAAGGTTCCAGGAGATACTGTGTGATAATTAGTGCACAGTTGTTAGTTTGCTTTAATCTGTTGTTTTCTATAATTCTATTGTACTGTGTTACATAAATTAAGATTATGCATACTATTTTAAAAAAGCGTAGTAATTTCAATGTATTTGTTGTGTTTGGAGTAGTTTTTGTGTTAGGGGTCGAGGCTGTTTCTAGTGGCAGGCAATAAAAAGCTGCCAGTTTCCATCAAGCGCTGCAGCTGTCGGGACACTTCCTGTCCACAGTATTATATGCGGAGAAGTGTGACTGCTCATATGTCTTCATTGTGGGTGAAATAAATGACTAGCTGGTCTGCACCTAACCTTTGCCTCAGTCCTCCTGCTTTCGAAGTCCAACTGCTAAACAGCCATCCTAACAGGGGTCCTGAAAGACCTCAGGCAGGGATGGCTTCTCACAATCTTAGAGGCAATGTGGGGAAGGCAAGACATATACTGGTGTTGACAGGCAGCTAAACTTAAACCAGCTTCAGTTCAATTCCTGGGAGCAGTGAAATGAAACAGAAATAGATATGTACATCTATATGAATGACAGACAGAAGGCTGTTTGATATGCCAGCAAAGTCCCAATAAGAAGCCAGTCTCTGCATTGTGTCCACAGCTGCCCCCACAGGCCATGAAACGAAAATGTGGAGTCAACCAGTCAAAGCCTGTCCTCTTTATTTTTAGTTATTTCTCTCTTCATTGGCTCTCTGCAGCTTTCATACCCAGAAGTGCCTCCTTGTTTTTTTGGACAGAGTTAGAGGACCAAGACCTCTTCGATAATACACCAAGAAAATACAAGCATGGTCGTTAATCCGGCCCCAGACCAAGATTAACTCTACTGCTGGCTCCAGCTCTCCCTTTTGTTTGTTTGTCTATTTCACACATGCCCCTTTTGCTTATCTCCTGGAATGGTAAATGCCATTTGTTTTGTTTATAGTAATTCAGGGTGTATTGGAGTGTGATTGTGTTGCTGAGAAAGGCTGCCAGGGCACAGATAAGCATGTCAGTAGTACATCCTCTGAGCTGAGGCTGGAGTCCAGGACCCTTGCAGACCCCTATATTATGTATATAATAAAGGATGCGGCTGTCATACGAATGCATCAGCTACACGGTAAAGCTGGAGGTTGTGATTGGACATTCGGATACTGGACCTTTGTGTCTTTCCCCCAAGTGTGCCTGCAGCATGCATACAAAGTTTAAGAAGTTTAAAGCAGGAGAATAAACTTTTCTTCTATTATTTCTTGTTTGTTTTGCAGTAGAAAGTGCTGTTTCATCATTCATTAGTTGAACTTTTTCTATGAGTTTATTCAGGGATGTAAATGTTTCATGACTGGAACAAAACAGTTAAAGTGTTGGCAGTTACTTTGTGTGATTATTGTTTAATATATCAACTGTTTTTACATTATTATATAAAAAAATAATAATTTAAATAGATTTAAATCTGATTTTTGCTTTGTTGATCATTTTGTGAGTGAAATTCATACATGATACTGGATTTTAAGGTTACTCTGAATGTATCTCTTGTACTAGACACTGAATGGAAGAGCTGCACTGAAGAATAAATTCTTTTCAATTATAAATCTGATAATTTGAGCCACTGAAAACAACTGCTAGAGCAGCTTTAACTTCAAGTGCAGCTAAAACTAGACTTTCAAGATACATGTAAACATGTTACTCCAGCTAAAATTATTTGGAGTCTGTCTAACATATTCAGATAATGCAGCTGGAGGTGTATTTACTAAGGCATGTATACGCTTCAGTCGGCCCAAAGTTGGCCAAGGTAATCTGTGCATGTTCTGTAGGTTAGAGCCGGTCCTGCTGCGGTCTTTAACCCAGAAGGCGAACAGCACACAGTCAAAGAGGTATCATCATAATGGGTGCTGTGGCAAAAACTCCACCTTTCTGGACAGGCGTGGAGACTGACTATATGCTGTCTCAGCTTAAGGTGTTAAATATCCTAAAATACATGGATAGACGGAAAGAAGGGGAATGGCGAACTGTTCAAAAAAGCTGTGGAAAAACTGGACGAAGCAGGATTTGAGAGAAGCCCTGAGCAGATCCACGTATGGTGGAAGCACCTCAGCCAGGCCTAACACCGCCCACCGTACCAGAGTCAGACATCCTTCCTTCAATAAATCGATTTTTCTTCGGTTCTTTCATACCGGGACAACGACAAAGTCTAGCTCGTGGTCAGTGTCTCCTTTAGTCTGTCATCCGTATCAACATGATTTAACAAATATGACAACTAAATGTGCTAAAAATTTCCACGTTTCCTCTTAAACACGGAGCATGTGGCGATAACGATCCCACATTAGGCACCACTCATGTGGCCCGTCCCAGTGCGGACCAGGGCTTCACTCTCATTCAGGTGAAAAATGGCTTCATCTGCGCGCCGCCTTATCTTCTTCACTTGTGACCTGCACTTACTCCCCAAACTCATTTACAGAAACATCCCATCTTCTGCCCTCCACACTGCAGAGACAGAGGGAGTGAAGAGGAGATACTCGTTATAAAAGGCATAGTTATGGTCCAGTGGACATTTATTGGCTCTTTGAAGGTTTGCAATTCATTTAAAACTTCTGAGTAGATATATCATGATATAATTGCTCCTGTTCATCGTAGTGATACCTACAATACAAACGCTGGCTACTGGTGCACATCCAATATGATTAAGTGAGAATAATAGAACAACCCCACTCCATTCGCAATTATTTCTTACTGTAGTCTGCCTAGTGCTAATCAATGAAACAATTGATGAGGTTTCCAGGTTTCCAAGGACCTCCTTGGAGCCTCAGGGTCGACATTAGAGGCCAACTCCAAGTCCTCAGTCGGTTGATCTGCACAGTTAGGCCTGAGGGCTTTGTTCTTCCAATCCATAAGTCAGTTTGCACAATGTCAATCAAAAAAATGTTCAATAAACTGTACATGATTAAAATGTGAGGTTTAAAAGAATCAGTCCAGTCTTTGTTTCTTAGCTGCTTATTATATGTGATTTACATGCCAAGGCATTAGGACTTGTACGTGTTTGTTTTTGGTTTTTAGTCATGCGGGTTGTGTTC
>JAQQZW010000015.1:14569990-14582808 GCA_029814745.1 Zanclus cornutus | reverse complement strand
CCAGCTAATGGTGTTCATGCTGGTCAGACAGTGCACAGTTGGTTTACTGGGGTTTTTTTTTTTTGTTTTGTTTTGCTTAACAGTTTCCTGCTGCTGCTGGAAATAAAATGTCAGTGACGTTTCCGGACGTAAAACACAAAACAACGAGCCTGAAATGCTCGATAAAGTTTAGAGAAACTGCAGAGTCGGTTCCATCTGTGCAACTCTTAAGTCTGCGAGCAAATAAGACCTGCAGTGCATTCTGTATGTTTAAGTCCACTCTTTCAGGCAATAGATATGCAAATCCAATCCATTAACTTCCATTGAGAGCAGATTCACAGTCAGATGACATTGTAAATTGGTTTGCAGTTTGGTTAGGTTCCGGAAAACTGTTCTGGGTTAAAACGACCCTCATCACAGGTTTCATATGTCGACATATTTTGACTTTTCTCTTGTCAGATTGTTTTATCAAATATTTTTGAGCCTTAATAGCCAAAATTATTCAGTATTTCTAAAGAGAAAAGCAAAAGGAAAATCCTTATATGTCCTAAACTGTTAGTGTTCTGGAAGTGAAAAAAACATGTTTTTAAAATAACTTAACGCTGCATCGTCATACTTGGTGTTGTGTCTGCATATAAATTCAGATGCTTACCTGTATGAAACCCAAAGGCCCAGAAATGAAATGGAGATGCAACTGTCCTGTTAGCCATCTCCTGACCTGCGGTTTCTTGGTCAGGTTGATACATTTCTCTGGTAAAATCAGCGATCTTTAACTCACAAAATCAGGAAGTATCAGGTACCATGAGTCTTATTGCAGTTTACCACTTTACAAATACATTTAATCGGCTTGGGAAACCGCAGACATGTTTAGCCTTACATGTTAATGAGGACATTCTAAACGCATCATTAAACCTCTGGTGAATTCGTCTGTGAGGCTTGACCATCTGGCTCCAGTCCTTCAGTCTGGCCTTCAGGCCCTGTGAAGAGCCAGCGCTTTGATAAGGAGCAGCATCAGAGCTGACACACACCGAATATCCCAGACAGCTAAACTTAACCTGAAACTCTTTCAGCAACACATCCAATAGAAAACATTTCCATAATCCCCCACACACACCACTCTCAGCCACCCTCTCTCCTGCTCCCCTCTCGACACATGCTAATGAAAGGATTCACGGGACTTTTAGGGCATCGGGATCATCGCGGCACTTTGTCCCAGCGAGGTGAAAAAACTCTACCCGATGTTGAAACAGCAGGACCACCTTTGTTGAAATCCTGTCTCGTCCCTGTCGTGTTCCCTCCACTCGAGCCCTCGCCGTCAGCAGTCACTGGCTATTAATTGCGCAGGGCCTCGGCTTTGGTAATTATGTTGTCAAGTGCAAAGGAGTAGCGAGTGCAAATAATGTGAACGGTACAGCGGCGGGTTTCTCTCTGCAAGGCTGATTCATTGTGATTGCGGAGACACATCGCTGTGAGAGGAGAAAAAGAAACCCAGGAAGCAATTGAGCATACAAAGAACATTGTCACCTCATTTGCAATCAGGAAACTGAGGCAAATAAAGAGACTGTATTTTTCTCCTTGCCAGAAATAGAGCCACACAAGGGGACACTTCCTGTGTTTTTTTTTGTTTTTTAAAGTAAAGGTTCATATCATGCTGTCAAGGTAAACTGAAAGTATGGGCTTTAATTACAGTGTAGCAACTTAAGATTTTAATTATATACAGACTTTTGTTTATCTGCAGTTTTTCTCCAGTCTTTTAAAAGTTTTCACAAGACTTTCATGCCAATTCATCCTCATTTGTTCTGAATACGGAGCTGCGTTGGAGTTTTTTCTGCCCTTGTTCTGTGTAATTAAAATATTGATGTGTTGGTGTCTTTAGGGGGGAGTTTGCCTCCGTGCACAGCTGGGGGTTTCTTGAACTACGGGAGCCACAGAGGAGAAGCGGCCGAGGTCAACCACGCAACATCGCATCGCTCAAAATCTGCCTCAAATCTAGTGATGTCATTAGGAGCTCTCTTCACAGACGTTCTCATGCAATCCCTTAAAATTCAAAGGTTTTCATCATCCCTGATACGGGATCACTTGATTAAAGACACACACTCAACCGAGCCGAAGTAGTGAATGGAACAGACAAATGAGGTTAAGGTGAGAAATCCAAACCTTTAACCTCACAGGAGGAGCAGAGCATGAGCCTCTGCAACCAGCTGAAAGTAAACAGAACTCATAACTTCAAATGCATAATCGAATATTTTAAACTTCATTGACCAGAACAGATCTTTAAAAAAATATAGAAATAAATAAAGACATAAACTTCCAAACTAGTATCTTTTCTCATCTAGTTCAAACTCTTTTGGGATTCTGAGGCTGTATATGCTGTTCTCAGGGCTGATAGCACCTTCGGATTTAATAAATTATTTTTTACGTGATTTATTTTATATATTGTGCTGAAGTTTTATCAGCACAAAGCAAACCTCAGCCAGGTAATGCAGGATTATGGGTCCAGTTTTGCCCATTTTGTGCCCTGGAGTCTCTCGCTGGCTCTGAGATGTTGCGAGGGATGATGGGGAGAGGGAGGGGAGGCGGCGTGGAGGGCTTTGTTTGTTTGCTGTGGGAGAAGTGATCAATGGGGGCCCTGGCTTGCCAGCAAACTGCCAGGTTCAGTATTCCCCTGAGCGCTGAAGAAGTATCAGCAGAGAGAAAAAAAAAATCCATACAGCCCCACTGGTGGCCTCATTCTCTCTATTCACAAACAAACACGCCTGCATAGAATTTTCTGTGAATTCATGCAAGGTTGCAAATACCTCGCCTGTGGCCCGACTGCACACATGTAGATTAGGAGTGAGTGTGCACAGCTGTGGTGGGTTGTCTGTGCCTGATTGCTGGGGTCAGAACAGTCACTGCCAGAGGAGCCCAGAACGCAACCTCAGGGGTGTACCAGGAGGCGTGACTGTAGAGGGCAAATGGTGATAAACAAACAAACAAATAGACGCACTTGAGCAGCATGGCTGAAACAACATAATGACCCCCGGCGAAACGGGCAGGCCAAATCCTGACCTGCGTGTGCATCTGCGTGGTGTCCCTGACTGTAACCACGGCGCTGTGGTCCAGGCCGGGTCACTGCCAGAGCTGTGACATCTGTGAGGTGTTGTCTGTGATTATAACTGATAAACTGACCTTGACGCTGCAAGCGAGAAAACACACGTCCGAACACCGAGAGGATGTTTAGGAAAATTGACAGAAGATGGAAGAAAAACAAATAAAGTAAAAAGGGAGGGAGGGGCTCAGGGAGAGCGAGAGAGAAGGAATCGGAGAGACATAATGGAATAAGTTATGAGTATGCAAGATGGACAGATAGGGAGCAGTGGGAGATAAATAACAGAAATGACTGCTGGGGCAGAGAGACACATCTAGGGCAGCGCTTTTTCACAGTCTGGGTTAGTGGGCAAAGTCGGGGCACAGAGAGATTGAATTAATCTAAAAGATTAAGCCAAAAAAAAAAAAACAGTTTGAGGGTTTTGACTGAGGAAATTTTAAATTTCTTCTTCCTTATGTTGCCATTTCCTCCCCAAGCCCCTGCATTGCAGAGGTGGGACCAAGTCACAAGCAAGACTCAAGTCTTTGCACTCAAGACCCAAGTCAAGACAGGCAAGTCCCAGCTTAAGTCCAAAGTTCGGAGTCCTAAACAAGACATAATGCGCACTTCACCGATCTTTGTTCAAATCAAACAAAGTTGGAAGTTGCTGCATCTCCGTCTGTTATTTTGAATCTGCATACTTCGCACACTGCAATTTGTTTTCTGCTGACCACTGTTTAGTTTTTGTACGCGAACCAAATTATCTTTAGGATCCTTTTTCCAACTGCAGCTCAGTAATGCAACGTTAGTTCGTCATCGTTCTCTCCTGCAACTTGATTGGATGCCGTTGGATCGGTTCAAACAAAGTGGATCTGGGAAATAAAGTTTTGTTTTTCTGGAAATGTAAAGCATGAACATTAGTAGAATCAGGAAATGAATTAATTCGTGACACATTTTATAAATAACAAACTCATTTCTCTGGAGGTAGGTGAAGGTATCAAGTACTTTAAAGGCTCAAGTTAAAAATTGTTTAATCTCTTTTTTTGGTTTTGTCAAGTCCAGTCAAAAATCATCAAATTTGTGACTGGAGTCCATGATCTGCCATATTGTGAGGTAAACTTAATTAAATGCTTCGTAACTGCCCTTAACATCAGTTTGGTTCATCAGAGGAAAGACTAATCCGGGAGGTTGTGTTTTGAAGAGATAGGAAGGAAACATGTGGAGGCAGCAGACTGGTTTTAAGAGGCAGAGAGTGCACATGAGGACGCCCTAATCTCCAGCATTTTATCCTTCCTTCCTATCACTTTGCTGATCTGGCAGAGAATCCCTGAAAAAAAAGCCAAAATATTATAGTAGCCTTTGTAATTACATCCAAAATACAAGAGTGGTAGACGCATGGCACCACATCTGTTGAACATGCTGCAGCTTTGTAACGGCTGCTTACATCCTGTGCCAGTGGGGAGGCATCAAGAACAAAGAGTTGGTTCGACGTTCTGGGAAAGTTGAGTTTTCTACTCTTGCAGAGAGTCTGATGAGAAGATTGATGACACCGTCGTATCGGTACATTAAATATGAAGCTACAGCCAGAAGACGGTTAGTTTAACTTAAAACAAAGACTGAGAGCAGGGGGAAGCGTTACCTGGTTTCTCAGCACGTCAAACCTCATGCTGACAACTCCAGGAACTTCGCTTTTCCACATGGCTACAACACAAATCTTGATATTTAAGGTGAAAAAACACTTCAAACATACTAGTTAATAAGAAATGGCATCAAGGAAAAAAGTGTTTATATCTTTGCAGAGCGGTCAGACTCAAAGGTGGTCATAGAGAGTGGAGAGACTCGATTAAATGTACCAATTTGAAACGGTTTTGAACTCCCCTCAAAGGCATTCATGTTGTTGCACTAACAAATAGTGAAGAAAGTTGTTGTATCAAGAGAGAAGTTCAGTTCAAAACCCACCTCTCTCCACACAAGTGGCCAGTTCTTGTGTGGAGTGGCCGTGTTTCGGTTTTGAAAAGTGACAAAAAAATTGTAGGAAGTAGTTCCTCCAATTACAGAATTTTCAGAAATCAAAGGATCCGACAAAGACCTTTTTCTGTAAAGCAAACCGACGTCTTTGGATGCAAAGAGTCAATTCAGCTTTTCCTTTTCCACAGATGTGTTCTTTTGTCCCGGCTGTGATTCATTGACAAAATCTGCGTGACTAAAGATGTAACTGATAGTTCATGACATGTGGACTTAATGATCCATCGGGTGGTCCCAGTTTTCCCCTAACAAGCCAGCAAAAAGATAAAACACATCCACGGCAAAGAGAATCAAGACTCAACTTTTGGACACGATAGTTGAGCTGTTGCTGACTAGTGAGGCAGCTCCCGGGCTATTTGCTGTCACTGACTGGTCCTGAGGATGTAAAGGAGCAAGCAAAGCAACCAGAGCGTGTCTGCTCTGGAGGAAAAGCCTTGATGGAGGAAGCCGACTTTAAAGCAGTACAGCTAATGAGAGGAATGAATGAGATGGCAAAGGCGAGGAAAGGATCCCTCTCGCAGTAAATAACCTGTAAAGAGAAAACAGAGACAAGAGAGGAATAACTTGTGGACACAAAACTGTGACAAACTAATTACCAGCTGTTTGCATTTCTGTTTTAGATATGTATCCATCCATATGTGCTCTTGGAGTAGGCGTACTTTAAGTTTCTTTGCTCGCTATCACAAATCTCAGTGTGAATACTGTATGTTTGTGCTTTGATGAGGGCTTAAGCTTTGAAATGCAAAAATGTAGATTTTAATTGTGTAATCCAGACTCTGTGAGCAGAGGATATTGCAGGAGAACCGGCGACAGATCTGATCTAACAAGGCACTTTGCTCCGCGGTAGACAGCTTTGAGAGGATTGGGAGGAAAAAGAAGTGTTAGATTTTAACAATGGAGAGATTTGGATTTGGTTGGCTTTGTGACTGCTTGACAGTCACAAAGACGCACGCACAATAAAGAGAGAAAGGCAGGTTCAAGCTCAGCTCCCTCCCTCCAGATGTTGTTTTGAAATCGCATACAGAAATTCAACATTGTCAGCGAGTGAAAAGACGAAGCCCAAATCCAGACACAAGCTGAGAGATGAAATGCGTTTGTAAGATGGTTTTCTCGTTCGCAGCTGTTCGCTGCATCGTGCACACACACACCCCTCTTGTTGTTTATGTTTTATGGCAAAGTTGCCATTGCTAAGTTGCCACAGATCTACCTTGTTTGAAATGCTTTTAATGAAACGTGACTTTAATCAACAGTACCGGCAAGGTCACATGGTGAAACTGGCTTTCATGTTGTTTTCTATCACCCATTCTGCTCTGACAGCAGTTCTCAGCTGTAGGCCTACAGTATGTCTGCACATAACACACATGGACACTGGAATTCCTCAATATACTCAGTCCCCATGTCTGACTACAAGTTAATAAAGTTTTGTCCAAAAAAATGTATAAAAAAGACGCACTGTAGTTCTGGACAACAATTAACTGTTAGATGTTAAAGCTGCTGGAGTTGCTACATGCTAACAGCTAAGCTAACTCACTGATGCATCAATGGACAAAATAATACAGTACATGCACATGCTAACAATAAAAAAAAGTGACACTTTACATTAACAACATTTTGAACCACGAATCACACACTGTGGTCATGCATTCCCACTTTGACCGGTCCAAGTAAAGTCACTCTGCAAGTGCTTTTCCTCATTTTTCCTGCTTTTGTCTGTTTTTCCCTTTTGATGCTTTCACTTGGCTGTTTTTTATTCATTAAATATAGCATTTTGGGATTTCACTTCAATTGTTTCACATATCTGTAGTCCAATTATGCAGTGTCAGTGTGTTTATATCAAGTGGCCTATAGGAGGTGCCATTGTACAATTATTTCCTGCACTCAGTCAAAACAATGCAAATAATATTTTTGCATAATTTTCCTCCTCTCCTCCATCATGCCTTTTTAGTGTCGTCCAAGTACTAGTTGGATGAAGCCGCTGCTCCACCTGTTTGTACTGCACGATCAGCAGAAGGCTACAATCTGATCCTGCTATTAGCCATCTGGGGTCCGGGCTGCAGAAGCTTTGATGTGTTGCACAGCTCTCCATTTCAGGGCCAACAGCAAACACTTCATCTCACCTCCCCAAACTCACCTCCCACCTCAGTCTGCTTCTCTCACACACAAATAATAATGCACACATACACACACACACACACACACATACACACATACACACCCGCCTCACAGCCTCCCAGACCTACAGCTGACCTCATTTGCTGGGTTCAGCCTGGGTCTCCTGCTCTCCATCTTTCATTCATCCACATGATGTCTCTCACAGGGCAGCAGCTTTGTTCTGTGAACCAGGTGCAGGGAAGTTTTTGTTGGCTGAGGTTGAGGAAGCTGCCACAAGAGGCACATGTGTCACAGAGAGGATGATGCAGATGTGGAGTCTCAAGTCATGTGCTTCACGCAAAATTGACCACTAAATTATTTTTGTGCAGGCTGAACTGATCTCAAAACTCACCAGAAGCTTAATTTCTTTTACCGATTTCCATCCAGTCTTTCTTCTTTTTCCTCACCTCTGTACTTTGATGGATTAGAGTCATACAAGGATTAGTGCAAAACTTTTGTCCAAGTTGAAAAATTTTCAACTTGCACGGATACATCTTTGTCTCACTTTGTAATTTTTCTGTCTACTTGCATATTTACTATACATGCAGTTATACACAAAATTTGCTTCCTGTTTATTCTGAATACACCTGTAAAATTAACAGTACACACCCCTTTTGTCAGTTTTACACTGTGTGACTAACTTTTTTGTATATGTATGATAAATTTACAGTTAAAAACTCTCCACTTTTTTAAATATTTTGGAAGGCCTGAGGCACATGCCAGATGTTGCTGAACCTGGGCGTGTGTTTAGACCAATAATACTGTATATTCCTGTCTCTTTAAGGACATGGAGGAACAATAAAGCATCAAAACTTTCAAACTCTCTGACTGACAAGATAACAAGATAGCGAGTCACATGTCATGAAACTGACTCAAGATAAAGGGAACAGTGGTCTTGAATGAACGCTATCTACAGCATGGTATCCAATATATTTCTGATTATTATACCCAAGTAAAAAGGTGCAGCTACTACCAAAGAAAAATAACCACACCAGTATTAAATGTATTGATATCTATATTGATTGCACCATCTTTTAATGCACAAACCCAAAACTATCCCACAAAACAGAAAAGTCTAAACAAATCCGTCTTCTTGTTTGGCCAAATTATTGGAATTTCCTGGAAGACAATTACACAAACATCTCCTGGAAAAAAAAATAAGCAAAACACACTTAATGGTGTTCATGAGCGCCAAAGCTTTTTCATGACCTTGTTCGTACACAACTCTCGGCCCAGTTTGTCTCTGTGCCTCTGGCTCGCTTTGTGACAACTCCTTCTCTCGGGTGCGCTAATACGCTGGTGATGAAATCAAACCAACACATCCTCATTACTCATGACTTGTTGATGATGGTAACTGGAAATCATGAGTCCAATTCACGAGTCGGGCGTGATCATAATGACAGCTGTTATGGCTCTGCCCATGTTTTTGCCTCTCACCATGACTCCATAAGCACTTTTTAAACATGCAGAACCCCGCTGACGCACACTCAAGCCTGAGTGGAGCAGTGATTACACAGGAAATGAGGTATACATATCCATCATTATTCTAGTTAGGCAGCAGTTACTGGCAGCAGGGTGACACAGGGAGTAGAACAACTTAGTAAGACCAAGAAGTTGGTAGCTACATACTGTGCAGAAGTACCCCTGAGCAGGACACTAAATCCTCACCACGTCTGGCTGAACTTGAACTCAAGGAACCGTCACATTATTATTGTGCCATTTTCAGTGCAGTAGCTGGTTTAAGTCCAGAGCAGTCTGAACTTTTACAGTCTTGTTATGGCTTCACTAGAGAACAGACTACCCTGAAAGCATGTAAGCTTTATATAATTCTCTTACTTACTTTTCAAACTTTGATCGGCATTTAATAAGCTTTGCGAGGTAAAACAGGGTTTTGTTTCGAGCAAACAATAAGAAATGAATGTTGCTCAGCATGCTGCTTAGCTTTATCTTATGTTTAAACGATTAACCGCATAACTTAAGGTATAATTAAGTGAACATGTCAAATTACGAACAAACGGGAGACATTACATTTATGGATTCAGTGGTTCATGAGTTTAAGTTCAGGGGTGTTGACACAGATAACAGTGTGGACAGGGCTTCTTAAGTTTAGGGTTACCAACATTCATATGGTGTGTTTATGCTGCATTTGACTCACCTGTTTCAAAAAAATATTTTTATCCATGTTGACATGTTTTGCAGAAAATTCAGCTTTAATTCTGCACTTTTGGTATTTATTTTATTTCCTTTTTTTAAAAAAATTTTTTTGGAACTTGTAGCAACATTTTACTCACAAGCCAAACTTTTCACTAAATAAAAAGATAAAATCTTTGTAAAACACTTCAGTGGCAGAAACAGATTAACCCACTTGGGTCCCCGGGGCAAAAAAATGGTCCGTGTGCACCTATTTAAACACCCCACACCTTTCCCCCAACCCCTTGTCTGTCCAGAGCCCAATAAATCAACCACTTTTCCTTTCATGCACTAGTTTTAATGTTTGTCCATCTGTGATAATTTGATGAAACACATTTTTAAAAGAACTTGCATCATGTAGGCACAGCTTCAGCTGAAATATTAAGAGGAATTAAAACCAGACACGGGGCCTCAAGATTGGGTGAACTGCAGCTGCCACCTTTGCAGTTTTTGTTGTGTTTTAGTGGTTCACATTTTCCCAAAAAATCTGCAATTATTATAATTAACATAAAGTCATTGCTGCATTGACAAAAAAGGCCTTCGGGGCCAATTATGGTCAGGAGCCCCCAGTTCAATTGCCAACATTTTGTCAACAGCTGCTTCCAAGGTCAGTAGTGGACTGCCAAGCTCAAATTTTAAGCCAACATGGAACAGAAGCCATGAAAGTGCTCACAGTAATGGAAGGTAACCCCCCGCTCGGGCCTCCGGAGGTGGGCACACGCCTGATCTCTGTTCTTCCTCTCACTCCTCTCCTGCTTCACACCCCTCCAGTGCCTGCATGAGCCCACTGTGTCTTCGTCATCCCTCATCGGAATCCTGGTCTGAGCCGCTTTAAATCACCTCAGTAGTGTTTTCCTCATATTCAAACTGGCCTCCGTCAGTCTTGGAGGCTTTGTTTGGTCCTCATCCAGGAGGCTGCTGAGCCCCCGGTTCAGTTGCCTGCTCCCCACCACCATTTCCTGCTGGATCCCCTGAAGCCCCTTTTCTGGCATTGTACACAATCCCAACCTTCACCTGGTGCCTCCACTCAGGTTAGCACAGAGTGCTAACAGGGCTGCTAGCTGCATGGCTAACTGTGTTTACTACCTAACAGCAGCTGCAGTTACAAGCAGTTAGTGGTAACTGGTGATATGCTGCCCCCTATTTGTTTAGATCATAATTTTGACAGGTGGCCAACTCTTACATAATGCACCTTTAGGGCATGTTCCTCGTAAGAGTGATGAGTATTTCACAAATCTTAATGCTCTACCTGTTTGCATTGACTGTAAATACAATTTTTATGCTGCTAAGACAGCTATTTATTTTGTTTTGCAGCGCACACGTTCATTTTGTATCGCTGGCTGCCATCTGGTCTGTGAATAAGCTCATTACAAATTAATTGGTAAAAAAGTACAAACAGGAGAACAAAGGAGGAAATTAGCAACCTGAACTTCACCAAGACATTCTGTTAATTTCACAGCAGTGCTAAAGCTTTATTTACTACGATGACTAATTATAATATTGTATAGTAATAAATAGTGGATGCCACAGAAACGAGACAGGTGGTGTATTTCGACGAGAATGCTGCCTTCACTGTCTCCACTCCAGTGTCGAGTACGTTTCAGGCAGACAAACTACTTTTATGGGTTTAGAGACACCAGGCACAGGCCAGGGCCAACTGTAATAATGCAAGCTGTCCGAGACATGCCAGCTCCATTTAAAGACAGCACTGTGCTGAGACTGTGCCTCTATTCAGATGGGCCTTGATGAAATTGTTTGCAGAGGTGTGATGGACAGTTGAGGTAATTATTCTGCTTGAGGTCTGCTGATTAGACATTGTGGTTGAGCACTCATTCACTCAGTATTTTGTTGAGTTGTTTTGATGTGGGATGTGCCTCCTGCCTGCTGGGTAGAGATGTGCCAGACAGCCATGTTTTCACACACCAACCTCCCATGTTGTGAAGGATGCCGTGCTGCCCTTAACCACGGTCAATTAATAGATCTTGGTTTTAAACTTTTTAAAGAGTTCCTTTCCAACTGTTCTAAAAGCTTTTTTTTCTGTTTTATCACTTAAGTCCAGCTTTCTGAGAAACAAAGAGGTTGTAATTATCATCATTATACTCCTTTCTCTTGCCCCTGTCCGTTTTTTCAAATTTTATGTATGTACTCATTGATTTAAAGGGGACTTTTTGCTCTTTCCCTGTATTCTGTAATATATTGTGCTGCAATGTAGCATGTTCATATCTAATGTGGTCAAAGTTTTAAATAATGAGGTACATATATGTAAAGGTAATCCCTGTTAGCAAAAGCTGACTGCTCTGAAAGGTTTCCTACATGTTTTTATACTTTCCTGACAACCTGTCATCAACAACCAATAGAAAAAAAAGATAAATGATGCTTCTCCACCTCCTCCCAGTGTGCAAAAATGAAGCCAAAATATCCCTGATTGAGGTGCTGCCATCTTGTGCTGGTGACGTCATATTAAGCGAGAGTTTTTGCAGCACTGATTGGCAGATGGAGCCGCAGTTTCAGAAAAATGTAACCTTAAATGTGCACCAGTGTGATAAAAACAACCTAAAATGACAGAAACCATCTTTGGAGAAAGTATATTTGACATTAACTTTGATTATTTAGTTTGACCCATGTTCCATTTGCTCACTTGTCGGGGTGCGATTTTTGAGCTATACTGCAACCAGACACCAGGGGGTGATCAAAATGTTTGGCTTCACTTTTGAGGAGCTGCACTCCATCTTTATATAGTTAATGTTGTCAACTTGTTGTCAGCTCATTTATTGGTCATCTGCTCCAGGCTTGGCATGCCCACGAAGTCCACCCACTCAGTCTGTCTGTTCATACAGACGCGATTTACAGCGGCTTCAACCAGGAATCTGATTTGGACGATAATTTATGGATAAAAATATTTTCTGGTTTTCCCTCTGATGTCCACCAGCTGCTCTGCCTTAACTCCCTCTGATCTACAGAGTTTCCTAGTGGATGAATGACTTTACTTGTTGCTTAGTAACTGTTAACGATAACATCAGCTACTATTAGCTCAGTTAGCCGTGCAATTAAAGGTCCTATTAGCTGGCTCTCCCCGCTGTTTCCCCCCAACCAAGGCATGAAAAGCTGTTCCTCCCCACGATCCAAAGCTCCTTTGCTAGAGGTGCAACACAAACACTCCCTGGTTAGTCTGAGCAGAGTCGGCTAACAGTCAGATAGCTCCACGGCTAACGTAGTTAACTAGCCTAGCAACAAGTAAGGCTAAAACAGCCTGAGAAGACAGACAGACAGAGGATGAGCTGAGTGGTTGCATAAAGGGCCAGTATAAGAAAGATAAAGATGTTTTATAAACTTTTAAACTGTGAACGGTGCAAAGCTACTCCAGTGGAGTCCCAGAATAAAAAAATTTAGGGATGTAAATGAG
>JAQQZW010000015.1:14470470-14482498 GCA_029814745.1 Zanclus cornutus | reverse complement strand
CAAAATCACAGTTCCCCCCCTTTGATATGAGAGGAGGTACGACATAAATAATACTTAATTTACAACAAACTGTAAGTCTGTTTGAAAAGGTTTGATCTGCGATAGCAGCTCAAGTGCACTGTTTTCTGCAACTCACACACAACAGGATTGATTCACGCGAGCTTGCTTTGGTTAGCTCTACATTTCACCAAGAAGTAGGAGATGAGACACAGGACGAAGACGGTCAAGCCTATGACCAGCAGCGACAGCTGTAGTATCCCCAACATCCGGATATTAGCGATCACCTTCGCCTTAAACATGTCTGCGGTTGCTTCATCCGCCGCAGCGCTCTGGTTGAAGAGATGGACACAGAGAAGGAGAAAGTTACCACACATCACATGCTAACACACGATTCACTTCAAGGCCACGGGGCTCCATTTTTCCCTGTCTTACCTCATTCAGCCAAACAACAGGTAGCATGGTGTGATCCTTGATGTTCTTGAACAGCCTGCAGAGAAAGAATTCAGCAGTTGGTATTCAGCACATGAAGTTGTCTCAAACGTTCCTTTTTTTTTTTCCTGTGGACTTTCTTAGAGGAACAGATCCACATCTTGGGAAATACACCCATTCCCTTTGTAGTTGAGAGATAGATGAGAAGATCAACACCACTCTCATGTCTGTACAGTAAACATGAAGCTACAGCCAACAGCTGGTTAGCTTAGCTTAGCTTAGCTTAGCACTACGACTGCAAACAGGTACCATGACTCCGTCCCAAGGTAACAAAGTTTGCCAGATTATTAGGTAATATCCACAAAGTATAATTTGGACAAATTCTATATAACAATGAATGTACAGCTAGCAGCAGGCTAGCTTAGCAGTTAGCTCAGCAGTCCATATAAAGCTGAAAAAAATAATTTGAAAACTAGGAAAGGCTGCCTGTTTTGGCACTTCTTTTAAAAGTCAAGTCACTTCTTTTGGGCTTCCTTTCATGCTCCTGGTTGCTTGTTTTGTGAGATCTGGCAACACTGGTACATCTCAATCATCTCATCTAACTTTCATTAAGAAAGCAAATAAGCAAGTTTCACAAAAACTGTACCTTAAAAAGATACAGCAAAACTTACGTAATGTTCTTTGATGGTCCATACATCATATTCACTTGAAGTCTCTTGGCAAACCTCAAGGTGAACCCCGTTATCTGGTGGAAAAATACCACCAAAAAATGAGCATCAGAGTTGCTGTCCCTAAAAGTCAAAAATGACAAAGATAAAATTTTAGAAGCTCTTACAGGTTCCACATCCAGGTAGGTGATGTGGTGCTCCTCACTGGGATTGAGGCCTAGCACATTCTCTCGCAGGTACTGACTGCCATGAAGGAAGTGGGGCAGAGAGATGAAGACAGGTTTACCTGATTAGATGGACAAAAAGCAGATTCAGCTCAAAATGCCATTCTGCTCAGTAGAATGATAAAACAGTCGAAGAAGGTTCGGGAATAACTGACCGCCTTGACAGGTGCTGACGTCCAGTACTCCAGCCGTGGTGCAGTTCCTGGTAATCTCTGGTTTTTTGCAATAACACTGGTTGTCCGGGTTGACCGTTGGGTCAGCCAGGGTGTTTGCCAGCAGGGTGAAGCGGTACAGTTTGATCCCCAGTAAGTCCACGCTCTCCTGAAAGGAAGCTGACACAGACCTGAGGAAAAAATACAACACAGTGATCCAGAAGACTTCAAGCAACTGCCGTTTGTGTACCCAGTAATCTTTGGCTCTGTTGCAAGAAAATTATTTCAGGACATGACCAAAGTTTTGGTATTGGAAAGCTCTGACCTCTAGTGGTAACTGAGAAGAAAGTCTGTGGTTGCACCTCTCAAGTAAAGATGTTAAATCTCCTTTCGTTGACACTTATTGGCTCAATTAATGTTAGCAAAGCACATTCAGGCTAGATCAGATGAATCTGCTCCCAAAAATGACGCCCTTCATCACCTGCAGATGTCTGATGAGAAGAAATAGAGAGGTTTCTTCTTGTCCACAAAGGGAGAGAATGACGAAGCATCTGAGAAAAAGAGCAAAAGAAATCAGGTCAGAGAGGTGACTCACCTGCACGTAGAGCTACAGATGTGCATTATACGAAGTAGGTTCACAAACAGAAGTCATGAATATTTTTATATTCACAAAACACGTTGCAGCATGAACCACACCTGTCCCGTTGATCATGTCACAGTACTCGTCGCCCCAAAAGCTTAAATTCCTGTTGGCCCAAATGAAATTTGTCAGACATGCAAGATTTAATTTAGCAGCTTAAAATACTACAGTCTTTTAAACAAAGAGAGACTTGTCAAAATCAGCACAACCTGATTTGATTTAACAGCCTGAAATATCATAATGAAAAACAAACAGAATTCTTCCTGTCTAATCTGTAGATAAAAGGTACCATCTCAACATCTTCTTCACTTTGTTCATAATCTGACTCACTTTGTTCCACGCCAGCTTTCGATCTGTGCCACTTTCGAAATGTCATCCTTTCCAGTGTAGACGTTGTAGTAGCCATCATAGGTACCATTGTACTAGGGGAAATAAATTTCACTGAATGAACAAATAAAAGGGGTCACTTGGTATATCTTGCATCCTATGTTTACTGTGTCCAAGAATAAAACCAGAATATCTGTTTACTCACGGGTGCAAATAGGCCCACATTAGTTTTCAACATTGGGTCTCTGTAACCCCACAGCAGTTCCTTGACTGTACGGTTTTGGAACAAAGTGGATTTGCTTTTCTTTATCATCCACTCCAGGACATTCGGAGTGGTCTCTGCCAACACCGAATATGCTCCCTGAAAAAAAAATCCTAAACATTTATCTTTATATTTGGAAAAGTTCCACAAATTATTATTTTTTTCATAAGTGACGGTGTCAGTAATAAAAGGCAACAATATCGTTCCATAAGGATACACATGCAATACTGCTGTGCACAACTGCTGTAGTTGCATGTGGAGATAAGCCAGAAATAACCCTCTTTTATGACCGTTATACAACATAATTACTGACAAACACACTTTCACTTGGATTGCTTAAGCTCATCATTTGAGCCCAATCAAAGTTTAAAGGGAAGCCATAAACACTGTACCCATGAACAAAGACTGCCATTGTAAAAGAAAGATTTCTCAGTTGTTCATAATTTCCGTCACCAGTCACCATTAAGCTTTCTGTTTAGACAAAAGTTAAGATAAATAACCAGGTTAAAAAATACTAAAATTTTCCTTTATAGCTGTGGCCAGTGTGACTGTGGGTTGTGCTGATTTTGCAGCTGCCACCTCCATTATAGAGATTTAAAAAACACGGATTCTGGAGAAACAACGTCTATCAAAGCAAGCGACATCAGCATCCCAAAGATTTTTTAAAAAACTTCAGTTGTGCATAAATCATTTCAAACTCTTGTCTCACTTTATTCTCTTTTTGAGTTTTCCTTCTCAAACAAGTCTTAATGATACTTTGTTACCCCCCTTGGCGTCTCGCATGGACACATAAGGTAGGTACCCCTTAGTGTCTGTATGAGACACGCTGGGCTTTCAACAGACTCCAACAAAGTGCTGCAGAAATGAGTCCTAAAACACAGAAATGTGTTAGCATCGTTAGCATCTGTGGTTAACACAAGCTTTAAAGGCTTTCATATTTTGTTCTGTGACAAAAAATACCTATTTGAATACCCTATTTCGAATTTTTAGAGCTTTTAGGATGTCATAAAAAAGGTGGTTGCTAACAAGAGGCTAAAAGAGACTGCTGAGGTTGTCGGAGATGTTAAAGGTCATCATGCTGAACAAGATAACTTATCTACTCGCTAGTCTGCCTTTACAGCCTTGTGTTTATACTCATGCTCTTGCAAACTATTCTAACTCAGACTTTCAAGGGTCATGACAAAAGTCTCATTATTTGAGGAGCTGGGATGAGAACTTGTTGTCCCAACCTGGGGTTTGGGACCCTCCGCGGGGTTAGAAGATAAATCTGAGGGGACAAAGATGATCAACAGTATAGGACGCAAGACAAAATCTTGAAAATCTAAAATAAAATCTTAAAGTCAGAACTAAAATTAAACGAAAACAAATCAAAAACTATTATAACCTTGGGTTTAACTCATTGCTCACAAGCAATCTGTCACAGAGGGTCACAGGCTAAGAAGTTGGAGAACTGCAACTAAAATGAATGGTTGCAGACCAAAGCAACCTGCCACAGGGCAGCACAGCTTGAACTGGCACAGACCTAGCTAGTCTTGGCTTTGGAACTGAGGTACAGCAACTGTTAACAGTAGAGCTGAGTCGAGTCAGGGGTCACCACACGGTGAGGTGACTCTCACTTACAACCACAGCCAGGTTAATGGAGACGATTGTGTCTTCCTCTGATCCCGCTGACTTGGATCGCTCAAAGATGGCACCATTGGGAAGTATGTAGGAGATAGTGTGATTTTCATTATTTGTGATGTTCTCTTTGGGAAGAAATCTCGTCCTGAAGGGTGAGAGGGTCTTATTTAGACATTAGATTTTTCTTAGAAGAGAGTTATGACATTACATATATTTGAACACTTTGTTTCAATACTGTTTGTGCTTTAAATCAATTTCTAAAGCCTGTCATGGAAATTATAAACAAATCAACCTTACTTATATGTGTACGGTCCTCTTTCCACTACCCGTGGAGGCTGACCATCCAGAACCTCAGAGGGGTTTGTCACCTCAAAAAACCAGAACTGTCTGTACACCGTGGCCGCCGCGGACACCCAGTTGTCATAGGCTGTCGTTCCATTCTCAATGACGGCTTCCTAAACCCCACAGACACACAGATAGAGCATGCATTTCATGTATCAGTGGGGTAGCTGGCCTGCTGGCAGTCTTGAGGCATGTTAAAAATAGACTGTTGTAAAAAAAAAAAGGTCTAAACAGTTTAAATTTTTCTCTACGGTGCCTGACAAAAATCACAGATGCTGCTCTTTTGATGTATGAAAACAAGGCACACTTGGCTTTCTGCACAGCTTCTTGTTTACCAGTTGAAGCAGATTTCGGGACGCATGCCTCTCGTTTCTCCTGATTCACCTTGATCCCGCTGGCACGCACACACATTCACACCCTCTGTCACTGCCTATGTTCCAACCCAAGGGTGAAACTGAGCACCATACCTTTTCCACTGTCCCCCTGATGATGTTCTGCCCCACTGGGATAAGGATTCCTCCCAGGATGGCTACCAACGCCCCGAGCACAGCTCCGACTATCAGCCCGTTCCTTATGTTACAGCAGCCCATGGTGGTGTGCGTCTCTCTCCGCCCGACCGTACGTCTGTCTGTCTGCCTGCCTGCCTGCCTGCCTGCCTGACAGCCTGTTCTCCTTCTGTCTCTGTGTTTGTGGTGTGTGCTAGTATTTGCAGCTTGTCTGTGTTTGTGTCCCGGCAGCAGCAGCAGCACAGGCAGGATGTACTATCAGAGGAGCTTATAGAGCTGCTGAGGCCAGGTAAAGGTACAGACGCCTCTGGGAGGTGTCAAGGGACCTCCTATAAATGAAGTTATATAATGACAGATAAGTTAAGGGTTCAGCTGAGAGACATTTCGTCCAGGTATCGGCAAGCACTTTCTGACCAAGAGATAACAGCTATAATTGGCTGAGGAGAAAGGTTGAAAGAGGAGTTGGCAGAGAAGTAATGCAAAAACTAAAGTGAAGTACATATCTGATCCCAGATTCATGCCATTTTTTTTATATTCTAATACCTTGTAGTTGTAAGATGAAGCAAGCGGACTTGCAATGACTTAAATTCTCATTCAAGAGGATTTATCTTGATGTGACATGTCAGTTCTGTATATCCGATGACCTGGATGTTGACAACTTTCATAGATATTTCATTATTCTTTCCTGTTCTGTTTCTTATCCATGCTTTCCTGTCTTTTCATCTCTTTTCCCCTCTCCAATTTCTGCTCATCCCAGATACAGACTCACCAGAAACTGAAAAGGAGCAGCATGTAAATTATTAAGTTTATTCTCATTGTGCACAGTTTAAAAAAAGCCTGTCTGCATTTGTGGCTGTGAAGGTTCATAGTGGGTATTAAAATGAATTGCCCCTTATCTCTCTCAAAGAATTTTAGCCATGCTTATCTTGATTGACTGTTGAGATAGAAAGAATTTGCGTGTTACATGGCTTTAAAATGGGTTTTTAAAACCTAATCAGCAACAATGTAACATAGGTGGTGCACATGGTGATGAGCGATAGATAGATAGATTTATTGGTTGTCCTTTCGGAAATTTTTCCTGCGATACATTTATACATACAGGACAACAAGACAGTTAGATAAGACGCCATACAAACCACCCTGCCCACCCCCACCCAACCACACCCCCACACATACCCAACATCAGGACAGAAGACACAAGACCCCACTACACATAAACAGGATAATAAAGTGCAGATGTGCATAGTGTGACAGTCCAGACAACTGGAAAAGAAAGTGCATGGTGCTATTTAAAGTGCTGTCCTGCAGGTAGCTGCTTGTTCATCAATGTAATACTAGTTGGAATAAAAGACCTACTGGCTCCATTTGTTTGGAAAGAAGGTAGCCTGAACCTCCTCCTGGATGCAATTCGTCTTTGGACTCTTTGCTGAGACTTAAAAGTAACAAACCAGATACAGACAACATGTCAGTGCACATGTCAAAGATTAATTTTTTCAAAAGTTTTGCATCATTTAATTGCCTTTTTCCCGTACCAATTTTTGCTATCTATCCCATACCCCTGACGAAAACTGCATACCCTGGCATGCTACACAGCAGTGGCTAAAGTTAAGTTTAGCTGGTTGGATATCTGTGTTAAGTCCCTAAGGGTCAGGCTCCAAAATGCTGGACTGAATCGTGACTTTCATGCCCCCAGCCCCACCCCAGGGACACAGGCTTTTTGTTATAAACCTGAAATCTCAAGGCCAAGCCATAATAAGCCCGATAAGATGATAGATGATATCTTCAGGGGTTATTATCTCCCACTTCAGAAAACGGCTCCAAAATGACAGAAAGCCTTATACAGCTGTTCTTCGTACAGGCTGTGCCTATGTGATCAGTAAACTCATCCGCATGTGTAAAATCATGGAGTGTCTCTTTAAAATGACAACATTTCAAAACGCCACCGCACTGTAGGGTGCTGTGCTGTTAAACAGCATTCCCAGGCAAAATGCACTACACTATACTGCTCGACAGCAATGGCAAGTTACATAAAATCACCACTGGAGGGCAGCACCACCATTCTCTCACCACTCACTGCCTGCATATGCGGTTCATCCCATTGAGTCTCTCTGCCAAAGACCTGTCTCCGTCTAACTAAACAAACATTCTTGTCAAAACAGTTTGAATCTGACATGACTGACTGTATTGTTTATCTTGAAAGTGAAACTTCAACATTTGGATTGGATTTCAGTTTGTTTGGCATACATTAGGACACATATGTCTGTGAACAGAATGGAGCACTAACTGAGACACACCCAGGAGCACTAACGATCGGTAGACACCACTGTCCCTTGGAAACACCTCTAGAGGTTAGAACCAGGGTTTCTCCACCACCCAGTCAGACTAGCCTGGCCTAGTCAGACGAGCTTGAACTGATGAAGCCCCTCAGATTAGAGTCTTCACAGACAAATTACCAAGTCCAGTTGTCTTCGATTTATTACCCAGAATTAGGCATATAGTCTTTCTGTTTCTCTGCCAGTTGCTGTGATATCCTTATTAAAAGCATGTCATTAAAAATAACATTCATGCACGTCTGTTTTGTTTGTTTGTTTGTTTACCAAGACACTGTGATTCTTTTTCGTGTACCCATATGAGACTAACTGCACTTTTAAGTCTTTTGACCAGGTTCCTGTCATGTAAACCCCCCCTTAGTTGGCCTCCATTTATAAAAGAAGATATGAAAGCCTTGTTAACATACCAGATCAGGAGTCTGACAATGCACTTCCTGTAAAGATTGCAACAAAACAGCAGGCAACATTTGAAAAGAAGAGCACTGAAAGTATTCTCAAGCTGCGGGAATATTTTAGTGTACATCTCTGCCACGCCTGTACAGTAAGACTAGTCTACATTTGGTAAGAGTGCCACGAGTGCCCTCTGGTTGTCGTCTTTCCCCATTAAATAAAAGAGAGAGACCTGTGCCAGCTTCTTTGGAAACATAATTCATCAATTTCATTGATTAATTGTGGGTTTAAAATATATTATTGTCATTTTTAGTTTGGGTTTCAATAAGTTTGAGAAGTTGTGTTTTACTAAACTAAACTGTATTTTGTCCCTGCTCCTACGGGGTAAATGTACATTCAACAAACCTTTCCTCATCTGGAATAACCACTGTGTACACAAAAGATGGTACGCCTTCTTTGCATCGTAGTTTATTTATTTAAATGTCAGAATGAATAAATGAAACAGAATAGTGACTGTACAGCTCACAACCATCAAGAAGTTGGAGTTTCCACTTGTATGATGTATACTGCACACACAAAAAAATATAGTTAAAGTTTACAAATGAAAGTAGAATCCAAAAAAGGTTTTTTATAATTGTCAGTATTAGCAGAGGTGTACGTGGGTGTAAAACTTTAATAACTAGAAACACTGTCCTTTTCAAAGAAAACAAATGAGCTTCATATCTGTGTTACTTCCTGTGTTAGATAAAATGACATAACCTTTTTTGCCTACAGGGCTCTTGTTATCTCAAACCCAGAGAGGGCCTAGGTGACAAAGAGGGAAACCTCCAGCCAGCGTAAGATTAAAATGGAAAGGTAAATACCACAAATTTGCATGTACTCCCAAAAAGCCACATTTGAAATGAAAATTACATGGAAAGGCAGGGATGTTTACACCATCGAGATTTGTGTGGAAAATTTTAAAGTGATCACTGCCAACTTTTAGACTGACACTGAACTGAAGACTAACACTTGCCTTTGTCCAACAGGCTAATTTATTTAAACCACAATCAATGGTCATTTACAATAGAGCGGTTAGACTGCCAAGAATTTTAGTTCCCATGGGAACAATATATCCTCAAAATGTAGGTTGCACAGTTTTAGTAGGTAATTATATAAACAGAATAGTATTAATATGTGTTTAATACTGTGAATATAAATCACATATTTTCATTTTTCTGTCAAAGATCTGTAGTTAAACTACTTTCAAGGTAAAAAAAAGCAATTTGCTTGCATGTTTGTTTATTGCATTTCAAAATAAAAGTAACAAGATGTATCCTATAATGTGAAAACTATAGCCATGGACCTTATTTGGGTAGCAGTGGGTAAAGCTTACAGTGTACAGGTTTGAAATGCGTTCCGCTGTGCAGAAGATTCAGGTTAGGGCGTCAACATTCAAAATAAAGGCGTCAGAATAATAAATACAAAGGTTTGGTATTTAATCATCACAAACACCAAATGGAGGCTCAGCTTAATGTTTAATATTAAAAAAACTAATGAAAATACACGACAATGTGACCTTTTTTCACCTGCAAAAAATACAAATATTAGACTGTTAATCATCAATGGCAAACACTAACGATTCATCCTTGATTATAATACTTGTATGTATGCATGTATCATGTAATATACTCAGTCAAGCCTTTACTTCAGCAGCTATCAACCATTTTTCACTTATTATAAAAATCCAACTGTCCAAGAAGGCTACACTTTAAACCTCTGCAAATATAGCAGCACAGTGTTGCTTCATCTTTGATAGTTTACAGTTTTGATATAGGCCCCATATCTGGGAAAATATATAATATAAATACATAATATAAATAAAATGCACTGTACACTTTAGTCTTAATTCATCCTATCAGCATTTTTGGAGAACTTTGACTAACACTGTCAAACACTGACAGTGGACCTTGGGCTTTTAAGAATGGACGGTAGATAGGTGACAGAAAATAAAGGGAGAGGCAGGGAGAATGACATGCAACAAAGGTCCTCAGCCAGCATCAAACCAGGGACATTGCGGTTGTAGCATATGACATGCATCTCAACCACCAGGCAATAAGGACGCCCAGTTAAAACATTTTGGTATTTAATGTCACATCGGTACTATCATTCTGCTTTATCTTTTTGTTTTTGAACCAGTTACAGTTGGTCTAATTGTTTCTGTGCTGCTAGGTCTCCAAAGATAAACAAATGTTTTTTAACCTTTTTTTTTTTTTTTTTAGCATTAGGTTTGTGGAAATGACACCTTTATTGTGAAGGACCACATCGGAAGTGCCGTTGTTGTTGCTTGTGGGACACACCTCGAGCTCCCTACAGTCGTAGCTGTACATACAATACTGGCAGTTGCCGCCGCAACGAATGGAGGCGAACGGGTGGGAGAGGTATCACCAAGGAATTGTTTCGCTATCAAAATAGCTTTCCCTTTGAATACAAGAAGGATTTTAAACGGAGAATATTACATTGGGCCGAACAAACGCCACACTATTTTTGAAAAGTCAAGTCGCTTCCCTTTTTCCCCCCCGAACAGATCGATTGCATGTCATTTAAAAAAAGGGCGTGTGTGCGGGTTGAAGGCAGTTTAAACCATTTAATGTGGGTATATACGGTATTTTAGATATTTTTTTTTACACCATCTGGGTCTAAGGGACACGTTCGAGGATGGGATGCACACTGAGCACAGAGGACAAGGCGGCGGTGGAGCGCAGTAAAATGATCGACAGGAATCTGCGGGACGACGGGGAGAAAGCAGCCAGGGAGGTCAAGCTGCTGCTGCTCGGTAAGACGGAGAGGAAGATGGGGGGACTGGGTCGGTGGCGAACTTCGCTGTGTGTTCGCTTAGTTACAGCAGTGTTAGCTACTGGGGAGGGGGGACGCACCCCGCCACGAAAACCACATTAGTGTTGGTTAATTGTTTTATGGTTCATAGGCTGTTTTAGGTGGTTTTAGTTATTAAGTCTTACGGAGTTTCAATTCCGCATCGCTAGCATACTCCCCTCCTTGCTAGCTTTATTTAACCGTCAACTGTCAGCTACGGTCACTAAATGCAACATTACGTTATACCCAAAAGGAAAACAGCAAGTACTAAACGTTACTTGCCAAAATGTTGAAACTTTACGTTCATTTGTATTTAAGTAGGGTTTTAATCCGGTTTATTTTATAGCCAAAACTACATACATGGCAAGTTTTTTTCTTTATTTTTTTCCCCGTTGGCTTTAGATCCATTCAGCCGCCTCTGTAGACCATTTGTATTGACTAAATCCTTTAAACAATGGCACGTTTCCTCTCGTCCAGTCCCGTACAATGCACTGAAAATAGGCCTATGGCTCATTAGGGGCCCAGGCCTGACTGAATGTGACTGAAAACTTTGTTGAGTCCAGTCATTGTGGGATGTTTAAAGGTTCAACCCTTGTTTTCAAATTCAAAGTTGAGTTCAAGGAGTGGCTGAAGGGGATTTTTTTTCCTCTTAATACTGTATTGTTCACAGTTTTCCTGTGTCTAAAAAGCTGAGTTGTGTACCCTGTTGCCTTGTCTTGTTCTCATTTCAACTTCAAGCATAAGATTTATACAGAGGTGTCAAAAGGGCTAACATCTTGTGCAATGAATGCAGGAAATTACAGTATAAATAGGAAAATGTTTTTAGAAGCCTCATAAATATGAGATAAAATAGCATCCATTGAAACCAAATTGCAGTTAATCAACTTAAATAATTAAGCAGTTGTATGAAATGACAGGTAGTTGCTTCATGACCCTTTTATTTCTCACAGCTATGGCGAATTTTGACTGTCCTTTATGTAGCATACTATTTTCTGTTTAAGTATGAGCGGTGCTTAAGAATTTATCGTAGGCTGTTATTTTGGTAAATTGATATACCCCATTAAAATCAACCACGAGAATGTATTATGAAAGGCAAAGCACAACCACTGAAGTCTTTCATTGATCATTCTTGAAATTTATTGAGTAGTCATCACATGTTTTGTCATGTCATTGCTCCTGCACGCACAATTATGTTAACTGCTCGCACTTAGAAGTCGGCCATGTGTAAATTATTGGCATTACTTGCATGTGTAGAAACACTGTTATCCTTGTAAATAGAGACCGT
>JAQQZW010000015.1:14431171-14441699 GCA_029814745.1 Zanclus cornutus | reverse complement strand
TGCTACCTTGAAATTCTAACCTGTTTTTCATGTGTTTTAATGTATCTTTGTGTACTTTTTAAGTGGATTTTGTAAAATTCTGCAGTTTTTTCCAGTGAGCCTTTGGCTCCTTCTGCAAGCATGAATTAATCAAATCAAAATTCACTTAATTAGTTCAGTTTTTTCTCAAAACACAACAACACATCTCTTCGATTCCATCACATTTTACTGTTTAGACTGTAAATTGTCTCAAAAAACGAGTCAGCTTAGCCTGCAGCAGTACACTTGCACGTTTTATATGCAGAAAAGCATACATATGAGGTTTAAAATATACTGTACACACTGAAGAGAAACTCAGTAATCAAACACTAAGCACGGTCAAACGGAATAGAAAAACAAACTAATGATAAACCAACCAGTAAAATGAAAATGTGAAGTGTCATGGGTCTGAATGCAGAAAAAGCCATTTGAAGAATGTCTAATCAAACTGCAAATGATGCTGGTATAAATAGTCTGGGTTGATTGTGTGTGTCCTGTTATTTGACTACTGAAGCTGTAAAAATTCATTAGCTCTCCTCTGTACCTTCACCTTGCCTTGAATAATTCCTTTTTGTTGTTTTGTTGTATTTGAGGAGGAACCAACTCCTGGATTGAACATTTTTAGTTTCTCTAAGTAAAGTTAAGCAAAGGTCTGCATGAGAGCAAATTAACACTTAAACATCAGCCGTGCAAGACAGTTAAAGAAGGAAATGACGATGACCTTAAAACAGGCAGCTCGAAGCTCTCCCTGTGGGCTCTGCAACCGCCAACTAACATGCAGTCATGTTGATTTGTCTTATGTAGGAGGGAGTAAACTAAAAATTAGGGAGTAAGACTAAGTTCAGCACTGCATAAAAATGAGGACTGAAAGTAAAACATGTTTTGAAAAAAGCTCTGCAGTTTTCCTTGTAAATCTGTGAAGCTGGCTGCAAATGTCGCTGGTTGTTTGTTCTACAAACAAGTTTTAATTTTACAGTAAATGAGCAAAATTTTATGCAACAATTAATTGTGTATACTGTCTAGAGAAAAGATCAATACTACAGTCTTATCACCTTCATTGTGTTAATTTGACTACTTTAATTAATTAATTGATTAATTAGAGACTGAAACTATTAATGATTTTCAAAAAAGCTAGCGATTAATTTTCTTTCAATCAACAAACTTGATTAACGGACTAATAATTTGCAGCATTACCTGTAACAAAGCTGTACTTTAACTGTAAAGGTGTTAAGAAATTATAAAGGTGTAAAAGTGCTATCTCTCAGCACTTACAGACTCTTCTTCATTATCCTTTTGTAGATTTCAGTGTATATAATTGTGTTTCAGTACTTATCCACATTTCAGTTGTCTGTTATTTACCCATTTGTTGCGTCTTTGCACATGGAACTATTTATGTATCTTTACATTTTCCACTTAATGAACCAATGCTCTACCTCTCTGCCTCTAGTCTTCCCTTCACTCATTCTTCACTCTAGAATGTGAAGTACCTTTGCAGCTTTGTTTGTGTTCTATAAATAGGGATTATTATTATTGTGATGCTGACGACACAGGCGATTTTAGAGTTGGTAGAGGTTGGCCTAATTGTGTGCTGTCGTGAACTGCGGATGGCTATTTAAAGAACTCCTGCACAGGCATAACCCAGCTCCCCATGTGATAACTATAAAGATCCCATGTTGCTGTGGAAACAGCACATCAACCAAGGACACGCGTGGTTGGCATCCATCAGACGATGCGTCTCTGTGTGTATTTGTGTGCGCGTACTCGAGCACACCCCAACTGCTTCACCACAATATCATTTCATCACAGCAGAAAACAAGCCTGGCCAATCATGTTTTTTTTCTAGAGGCAGACAAAATGAACAGATGTCCCCTTAAAGTACAAAATTGTTTTTGATGTTCCGCCATGTAGTTCCTGTTTGCCAGCGCCCCCTCAGTGAGGCAGTGGTTTGGATAAAGTTTATTGGAGGATTCCCTGCGTCTAAAATAAGTAGTTTTGTTCCAGCCGAGCAGTGTTACGCAATGAAAAGTAGCTTTTTCCCATGAAACTAAGTCAGTAAGTCAGTATTCAGAAATCAATATGTCATCCGTGGCTTTCATCTCAGCATGCAGCAGTGTCTCCGAGTGTTTCTCCCTCCTCCAAGATGGAAATGGATTAGTGTGTGAGACACTGAAGCAGCTGATTGAATAAGTGTAAAATAGAGTTTGTCCCTGACTTCCTCCTGTCCATCTTCCTGTCTGTGTGTCCCTGTGTGGATGTCAGATAAGCTGCAGCACAAGCCATCGATTCGTGCTGTAGGGTGTGTTAGATTCACTCCGCCCCTCCCTACCCTGCTGATGTGATCGTGCCTCAAAACACCCCGTTGTTTGCCCACAGAGGGGATCATGTCTGCTGTTGCATATCTATCCAAACTGCCTCCCTTTCTGAACGATCGTCCTTCACTTTTGTCAGACAGAGAGACTCATTGGAAGTCACGTCACGGGGCTACCCACAGGCGATGGCTGTTGAGGGTGGTGGTGGTGAGGGAGGCTGTGGTCTATAGCCTATAATATTAGTTTCTTCAGTATGCTGGGCACATCTGAGAAAATAGGAATTAAATTATGCTCAGTTCCGTTTTCTGACACACTCCAGTAATTAGGAAGGCATAAGTGGATTAAGCTGTAGACAGCCCAGGGTTGTGATATGGCTGTGAAATTTATCTTCAATCAGCTTTCTGATAGGTCGATCATTGCTGCTGCTGTGAGAGGACAGAGATCAATAGGAGAAACTAACTACGGCATGAATCGCCGGCAGAGGTGAGGAGAAGCTCCTGAATCAATATGACAGTCACTCAGCTGCAGCCTCAGACACATTCAGTGTGCGCAGCCGAGCATGTGCGTGTGTTTCAAACTTTGTTGATACAGCAGAAAGGCGGGATACCAGGAGGTTTTCTCCCAGATTTAATGAGTGGCTTTACACCTGCAGCCCATCCTGACTTCAAGGCTACAACCACAAGAGTTTGTTTGTGTGTAGAAATCCTACTTATTGCTTTTCTGCCCCTTTCTCCCTCTGTGTCTGTCCGTGCGTGTGTACCGTAGCACAAAAGCATATCAAGTTTCTTTGTGGCACCTAACTGGTCTTTTCCGCCAGCAGATGGCAGCATGGCTGCTTCAGTCTACTGGAACAGGCAGAGATATTTTTTCTGCTGTATCAGAGAACACAGTACTGAGTCACCTTAATCTATCTATCTATCTATCTATCTATCTATCTATCTATCTATCTATCTATCTATCTATCTATCTATCTATCTATCTATCTGTGTGTCTGTCTGTCTGTCTCTCTCTCTCTCTCTCTCTCTCTCTCTCAGTCCTTTCTCTCTCTCTCTCTCATCATATTCTCACGAATATTGCAATATTGATTCAAGCCATATCATTGAACTATAGCGTGCCTTATTTTGCAGCTTAAATCTTACAATAATGCACAGAAGCTGGTCATTGATTTCCACTGCTGAGTTTCTCCAGTCCTCAGAGGTCACATCTTAGGAGAGAAGAAGTTAAAATCTTTCTCAGACCAACAGTGTGTAGATTTGGCTGCCAGCCTGCTTGTCGACAGTGTTTGTCATGCTTCAGCGGAGCGTGAGAAGAACACGCATTCTCCTCATTGGAGCAACTCGCTCGCAAGCTTGCCCTCAACTCAAACACACACGCGCATGTACACTCACAACAGAAGTCATAGCATCGTCAAACTCACACCAGTGCACTGTGAGACCAGTTTGTTGCCTTTTGCTCTCCAGACATACTTTGTTGTTTGGGCAGTGCTTCATTTTTTGATTCGCCTCAGGCTGTAATGACTTCATGATAAGCAGGAGTGACTTTTGTAAACAATATGGATTGCCCTGTGGAAGCAATTTAGACACTGCAGTGCTTCACCTCTTACGCCAACTGTGCCAACCAATGTGGTGGTTTGAACCCCAGGACTGAATGATTAGGACTCCACAATCATTACTTCCAATAGGTAAAGATTTATAACCACTAAACTGTTCCACAGGGCCCACTGAACACTGTAGAGCAAAGACAATGCGTGAGGTGAAGGAAACAGGTCATGTTCTGAAAACAACAGGACGTTAGTAATACGGTTCAGCTCGATGAGCTTTTGCTTCTTTAAATCCATTAGTGAGCAGTTGCCACTAAGTTTGTTCTCCTTAGAGTTGGGGCAGTATGTATACATCATTTATTTGTGGCAGCCCGCCACAGCATCAACATCGCCCATCACATATTAATTTTCTATTTTTTGGAGCTTTGTTTGAGGAACAGCGGAAGATATTGAGCTGAAACTCAGTGAGCAAGCTGACAGGGAGGTTACCAACTCGACGTAGCATGCTTGTTAACTTATAGCATTAGCCTGCACTAGCCCCATTTGAGACCAAATAAAACTTTATTTCCAGCTTAGATCCTAGATCATGCTCCTCGAGAGCCTCTAGATCACACTGCAATCGTGTGAACCATGCTGATCCCGCAATATTATTTCACATTATTCTGCATTATTTTTCTCTTTTTTTGTTTTTCAGTGCAACACATAGCGCACACAAGTTCGACAGGCTTAGGACAACAGGTTGCCTCCTTGTTTGTTTTTTTGTGAAGTCATGATGCACATATTTTTAGAGCCAGTGTGTCATACCTTTTCCAGGGATATCATCATGTCTGTCCATACTTTGAGTAAGCATCCATAACGTGTAACTATCAAAGTAATCCAGTCAAAGTTGTCTGCACATCCAGACTGACACAACCATTTAAAAATTTGGAACTGCCTGCCACAAAAATTTGATTCAATACAATGCTACTCTATGTTTTTGAACGATCTCAGGCTTTTTGGTTGCAGAAATTCTTCTCCACAAATAGATGTTATTTTGTATGAAGGGTTTGCAAAAAGAGAAAAATGATGTTTTTATCTCGGACAACAAAACACCGTTCAACGAGACTGACAGTTGAAATAGCAGAAAGAGACAAAGATAGCTTTGAGCAACAGATGAATAAGAATGTAAGAAACCACCAGTCATTGGTAAAAGAAATTGGAAGCTTAGCATCAGATTCTGTGCAAATTTAAATAGCAACCTGTTTCTGTTTCAGTTTCAATTGCATAATAATGCCTAGAACAAGCTGGAATAATCAGGCCTGTGGTTTTAGCATAGCTCATCTTAAAACGTCAGAATAGAAATAGAAGCTCCATCTAGGGTAAGAACAATTGGAATTGGATCACAAAGTATCAGCTGAACATACTATGGACTGACAAATCACAGTTTAAACTAATTCAATCCAACCACTGAGTAGACTGCAGGGGGCCCAAAGAAAAACAGGTATCCAGAGCTTTTAGAGCCCAGTTGCAGCGTTGGGGTTCAGTAATGATCAAGGGACACGTGCTTTTCTGGACTGGAAAACAAATTCAAAATCAGAGGGTATTTGGGGAACCTGTTTTTCTTTGAGCCCTCTGCAGTCCCCCTGTCATGTAACACTCTGTGGCCTTTGAGTAAAAAGAAGTAAATAATACATGTAGAATATGGAGCATAGATAGTAATTATTATTGAAATTATATTTTTTTAAGATTTTCAGTGCTTCACCCTGCTTTCATACAGCCCTTTCCTTAAGTAAAGCACTGAAGATGATGAAAATATAAGATAGTGTAAACTTGTGCTAAAATCAGTTATTTTAGGTGGGCCATCTTTTAGGTGAATAAAACATGTTTTTGCTGCTGTTACGCGTACAGCAGTACGATGCTCTGTTTCTGTGCCACTACTAATCTCAGCTTCTCCAAACTTGAAATGTGTCAGCCGCCATCTACTGTAGGTAATACACTGACTTACCTTGTACAACATCACTTCAAAAAACCCAAACTGTCCCTTTAAGATACAGGAGCCTCTGCAACACTAAGAGATACAGCGGCTGCAGAAAAGGTACAAATGATGAGAATTTTCTCTGCATGCTGCTTGGGTTGTGTGGGTTATGGACTTTATTACACATGCTCTTTGATGCCCCTCCTCTCTCCTCAGATGCTAGAGTTAGTGGGGTAATTAAGGAAAAAGCACCAACCCCCCGATAGTCCATTCTGGTCTGCTCCGCCCTGCCATTTACTTGTATCCAGCTGCTAATTAATCAAGTGCTATGAAAGGGTTACCCAATCAAATCACTGGACAGATAAATCAAAGACTTGTTCCTATGGGATGCTGGCAGTATCATTACAGCAACCATTCAGCAGAGGGATAAATAATATTGAATTAATGTACTTGGTTACCAACATGTGTTTGAATGTACCTGGGAGTGTGCTTGAGGCCAGGAACATTTCTATTTGAACAGCTGCTCACATTGTGTATACATGCGTGTGCATGTACATGCATGACTGCATGCGTAATTGCAGAGGTGCACATTTGTGCGTGTTTTTGTCTGCAGGTTGGTTCATATACATCTTGGCTCTTGCTCTGCTCGGTTGCACAAAGGCTGGGCCCATTACCCAGATTCTTTTCAGAGATTGGATGAAGGTGGAAGGACAGATGAGGAGAGAGGGGACCGAAAACCATAACAGCAAAGTAGGAGAAGGAGGATGAAACAGGCAAAGGGAATGATAGACAGCTGTGTGGGACAGTAAAGAGACCCGGCTGGAATAGAGAAACACAGAAAGAGAGAAATAAAGAGAGGTAAAGAGAGAAAGCAAGTGGGGAGGACAAGCTCATTGGAGAAAAAGACACGAAAAAGAGGGAAACAGGTAGGCGGCAGAGGAAGATTAATAAGAGACAGAGGGAAGGAAGGGGATATGGATCTGGAATCTTCTTGTAGAGGATAATGGCTCTCCTCTCCTCTCTCCTCTATTGCTCACTGAAGGGCACAAAAGTGTCGGTGGGCAAATGTGTATCAGAGTCTGGGCAGCTTAGGCAATTTCATGGAGCTAAAGGAGATGATGATAATCCAGTTAAATTGAAAAATGGGAATGTCTATGGATCCTCGTTCATCCTGTAATTAATCCTTTCTTACACTCATACAGCCAGATAGTTTATATGATTAGGATTGACTGAGGATGATACTTCCCTCACTGATGCCCTGCTGAAACTACTAGCGGCCCTGATGTACAAATGAACACATTACATTAAACAAAAAAGGCCTGTATGTGTATGGCAGGGTTTTTAGGTGTGCTTCAGTTATGCTTGGCCATGAATAAACCATTATATTTTGTAGACCTTGTTAAATGGAACAGTTAAATGGAGTGTCACTGAACAGGACATTAGAGCTATAAGATTTCATATTGTGTAATTTTTTGTGTTTGTCTGTGTCACATTTGAGGACCAACTTTGGACTGTAAATGGTTTTATTGGGGAAAGTGTAACTGAGGGCAAAACTTGTATCCCCAATTTGTTTTACACATGTATTTAGCAAACAGTAAACAGAAATGTGTCTTTGTCAGGATTAGTTCAAGATGAACTCAAAGTAGCTACAGTAAAGTTGTCAAGTATTTTTGGTCAAATGAGTCTGAAAATAAGTAAAAGTGCCCCTTTTGAATTGTTCACTTTAGGGTGTTAGAATATTGACGCATGTAAGTAGTATTCTTACTATTGCCAGTGTTAGACCCATTTCATGTTATAAGAATTAGTGTCATATTTTCCTTAAATGACACATCAGACCATGCCGAGAGCTTAAATTGATCAACACAGGTGCACGTGCATTAAAATTATTCAAAGTATTATACGACAACAGCTGAAACGTCTTTTTGTCTTGTTTTGCTTCATTCATTGTTGCAGTTGTTTTTGTGATAAGATATTTCAAGCACCATTTGAAATGTGAGTGATCTTACTGCAAGATTTTAGGAAATGCACAATGTTGCTTTCATAGTTAGATGAGTTAGTTAAGAAGATCCAACAGCTATTAAAAATGCCATTGGAATAGCAGTGAAAGTTTTTAAAAATCATACAATAAATTTACATTTTGATGATCTTAGTGTTTTACTCTATTCTCATTTATCAATCAAAATTATTCTTGAATGTTTTGGAAATGTATTTAAAGTAACATCCATTCACAGTATGCACTCCTTTTTTAAATTAATTTTAAAGATTGCCTACCATTTTTTTTCACGTAAAATAACATATGCACAACTGACCCCATAGCGTGCAACAACCAAACCAACCAACCCACAATCCATATCTTTTAAATAGATCCTATCCATATCTACATCTGTTTTTGTTAAATATGATGCTAGAACCAAAGGATGGTTAGCTTAGCTTAGTTTAGTGTGAAGACAGGACACAGGGGGAAAGCTTTATGAGGGATGATTGATAAATTTGTGGCCTAATGGTGAAGAAGAGGAGTTATACAGTGATGTAACATATATATACAGGTCAGCTCTGTGTGATTATGCAGAAAGTTTAAAGTTCCCTTTTGTATTTCAGTCAACTGAAAATCAAGTCAGCACTGTCTGAGAAAATGGACAACATTAGCTTTCATGCAGTCATCCAGGAATGTGGATTTGGACTCATCCAACACCTGCCCTATTCACCTGCCATGATGACGTCATTGCTGCTGTGGACCGTCCAAGATGCCGACTTCTTGAAGGAAGGGTTATGTACGCACTGCGACCGCTGTAGAACTGAGGCCAGCAGTCTCCTTTTGTTTTCAATCTTTATGCTGAGCTAAGCGAAATGTTTCCTCACTTCAGCTTCATATTTACACAATAAGTTCTTCAAATCAAGCAACAAAATATCAATCCTCCAAAGCACAACACAAAAAAGCATTTTCGTATGACAGGCACAATTTCACTGTGCCTTCAAAAACTGCTATAATATGTCAGATTTATTACGTGAGAAAAAACTAAGGTTTGGTTAGGTTTAGGCACAGAAACACCTTGGTCAGTTTGAGGATCGTGGCTCAGGTTAAATTACTTACTAATTTAACGTACTTTGTTGAGGTTAGAAAAACATTATTTACTTGCAGTTAGAAACGTGTTATCTCTCATGTTAAAGTCAGATGTTTTGACCCATCCATCCACCAGACCTCCTTTCTACACAGACTTTGTCACGCTATAATACTGTCACCTTTCTTCCGCTTTTGCTTGTGTCATAGCTACTACATCCATTTGAGGGCTTTGTCACATAAAACCACTGATGCTGTTGTTCTTCTTAGGAGGAAAATCTCTATTTAACATACAGACATGACAGTGGTATCGATCTGGTCATATAAATCTTTGTACTCGTAGGAACTGAAAGAACTCATTTCCCTAAATGTAACTAACTGGCTTCTTAAGCTTTCATATTTATGTAAAGCTAATAATCCAGGTAGAATGCCAGCATGCACAATCAACAAAAAGACACTAGTATACAAGAAAAAAATGCAAGTTTGCTCTAGGCACCGGAGGTTGAGGCAAAGACCTGTTTTATTTGTGGGCTTATACCACAACTAGGACTCTATTTCACACATATACACATAAAAGAGGAAAAAGGGAGAGGTTCTGGGGGGAAACACAGAAAAAACTCAGGTCAGTGCACATTATGTTAACAATGTACTTTGAAGACATCCTCAATGTTGGTACACTCAGTGCTGTTTGCGGTTTTAACTTCAAAAACACTCCAGCATTCCTATTTCTACCAATAAATTGAATTAGCTTTGCACTCAATGTGAATGCAAATTCTAAAATGAATTCAATATACGTATTTCAAATGGATTAAATGCATGTAGTCCTTTTTTTTGGCGATGCTTACCTGGAGATACAATGACAACGTCACCTGTTTGACAAAAGTATGGGCTAACTCATTACCCTAAGAACGAAATAGTATTTTAGTTTTTTTAACAGCCCAGGCCCTATAAATATGGGCAACATTAAAGCAGCTACCCTTCAGAGGTGTTGCGGCAAAGTAGCTGAAGGTGATGAGCTGTATCTTAGCGGAAACCTTTGCATTACAAAGTATAATCTCTCTCCACTCATTTGTGCCTCAAAGAAAGCACAGAGGACATTTTCCCGATTTATGAGACACAACAACCTCTTAGAGAAGCTGCTTAAAGATTGCCAGTGGGTTATGCTTTACTAAATCTAAGAACTGACATTTTGAAGGTCTGACCCTTCTGAAGGGTACATTTATCTTTCCAAAAGCATCACACACTCATGGGGCCACTGTGCTCTCTATCTCAATCTCTATTTTAGTCAGGTACTGTAATAATGGAAGCCTCTTGAAAAGGCTGTCTTTTAAAGTGTTTTCGACAAAGAATTTGCCATTCAATTACTGACTGATTATTTATATATAGCGACCTTAAGTACTCGTCAGACACTTTACTTTTTACAGAATTGGATAAGTTACATACTTGAACTTACAATATGTGACATTTTCACATAAAAATGTCTAAAAACAACTATATTGTTGTTATATATTTTGCTGAGTTTGTATTTACGTTATCCCAAATGTTTCCATCAATGTCCAAACTCAGAGAAATCTGAAATTTCACTCAAGTAGATGTGCATTTCATTTTGTCATCTTACGCTAACTTCTAGTGTATCACCAGTCAGAGAG
>JAQQZW010000015.1:13927214-13942124 GCA_029814745.1 Zanclus cornutus | reverse complement strand
TGCCTTTAAATTACATGTATGTTAATGTTAATCTGTGCAACGTTCCTGTTAAATTGAGCCGGATTTTAGGGGGAGGGCACACTGCATTGTGCTGCAGCCTTACCTGGAGGTACACACAGCAGGCTCAGACACACTGAATTACAAGCAACAGTAACGATCTTCACTATAATGATATTCTTTCGCTTTTTTCTGCTACACAGATTTGCCAAGCAGAGAGCAAAAAGATGTGAAACTTGGGCATTTTTAAACAGCAAATAGAAACCACTGAATGCCTAAAGTTACATTGTCGGATGCAGCCACAAACATTGTTAAAGCCAATCAGAGCGGTGAGGCGGGGCTTTGAGGCAGCGGCTTGAAAGGACGATGTAAGCATATCGATCAGAGCACACATGACCGAGCACATGTTGCAACCATCCTTCCCTAGCCTCGCTCTGTCTCTCTTATTAACTGTCCACATCGCTTTACCACTCAGTGCTGTCGGAGGGTATGCAGTGCAAAAAGAAACACACACTGTACAGCACACAATATGAGGGAATGGCAAGCGTGACACACACAACACAGACAGGAGAGATGGACACAGAAAGAGCCTCTGCACTGAATGAACACAGCTATGCCATCTGTATGAGTGGGCGAGCACATACACACACACTGGTAATGTGAACAGTGTATGTAGACATATTCAGTACCTCTAGGGTAAAAATTCCTCTCTCTTTAAATATTACATAATATGAAATATACAAAAAAATGGTAGGTCTTATTACAGCCAATCAATTGCTGTTTTTCTGTATCAGGAGGATAGCAGGAAGAGGAATACAGGAAGTTAATTTGCACTAATCAAATTAGAGCTATTACAGAGGACAGAAAAGGTCTTGAAGGTTAATGTACTGTTATGTACATGTCTTAAGACATTAATTTTCAATGCTATTTTGTAGATAAAGATGTCAAAATTCCTTTTGACTACTGCTTCTTTAAGAGTAACCGTTTCAGTAGATTGCTGATGATGAGAAATATACACAACTCTAAAATTACACTGGTAGCATAAAACCCACGTTAACAAAACATGGTGTAATCAATATCATAGCTCTGCCATAAATACAGCCTCTGTGCAGATTATGTTAAATTTCTGTTGAGACTGTGTGAGGTTTTGGTGAGGCTCGATTACACACTTATTTCTGAGGTTGTCGTTTGCAGTGTCCTTGAATTAGATTACATGATATTGTCAAATTTAATCTGCACTTTATAATGTAATAAAGCTGTCACCTATATAAGATTATTTTTCTATTTGTGACGTAGTGCCAAGGTGAAAAAGCAATTTTCAGTTACTGGTATTTCTCTAGTTGGTGGACATAAATACCAGAGATGAAAAAAGGTAGATCAATTAAAGAAATTTTGCAATCTTTTAGATATTCTTTAAAAATGGGTATTAAAAAGGGGACAAATATGTTCCATTCTTAACGAAAAGTGAAAAACCTTTTTGTCATATTTAGAAATGAAAATGAAATGACAAACAAACAAACACCGAAAAAACATTGCACAGCAGGGTATGATTGAACTGTTAGCTTGTAAAAACACTCTGTCTCTTAACCTGCAGAAAATACAATAAGAACAACTTGGTTTTGGTGGATCCAGAGGGACAGCAATCTTGTCAGAGTCATGGCAAAATAAAAAACAGACATCAACCCAACGCTTCCATGCAAACATATATATATGTATGTGTATACATACATGCCAAAGTGAGTGGTATTTGTGTGTGTGTGTGCGTGTGTGTGTGTGTGTGTAGTCCTTGATAAATGTTGTGCCCAATTAAACAGCCTGAAATGGAAAGATGTGGATCAACAGCATTAGGTGATTTATCTTGTGAAATGAAAGCGTTAACCTCTGACCTTCTCTTGACAAATGAAAAAGAGGGACCTGTGATTTATGGCATAAACGGGGAAATTATCCTGCGCTTTTGAACAGAGATGCTTCTTCTCTGCAGCCCACCTAGCAGCTCCCCCAACACTCAGCATCAGCTCAGCATCAGCCTGCACAGCCCTGATTATATAAACCCACCTGGACACCGTGTAACAAACATACACACATATATACACACATGCCATTGTAATGAGCGTTACAACCCCCAACCACTGCACAGACCATGTATTGAGCTTTTCAGTCATTTCTAGGCAATTCTCCGAGAAGCTATGTGACTACTTCTTTATCACCTGACCGGATGCAGCACCATAAAAGGACAGTCGGTAGTGAGGCAGTCTTAAAGAGGCAGCTCCATATGAGCGTGTACTAAGCTGCTCTATGGTAGCCTTAACTAAGTGCAAGAGGAAGTGAGGAAGCAAGTCTTATAAGTCTCTCTCAGGCATCATTACATCTTAGCAGAATCCACTTGTTTCTTACACAGACAGCAGATATTAAAAGGAACAGATTTCAGAATATAAGAGAAACTTTACAGTTCATGTTTCCACTGCTCAATGAACAATAGCTTTGTGAAGTGTGAATTTGTGTGTGGGGGGTGGGGGGCAAATGGAGAGAGATGCAAAGACAGAAAACCAGCCAGACCGAGAGAATGAGCAATATCTATCATTTTTTGTACTTAAAGCCAACGTAACCTGCCGAGGAGCCACTACGATTCTCTCCCAAAGATGCAGATGCAGAAAACAAAGGCTACATGGCTAAAGCTCCTATTAATAGGCCTCAGTGGCAGAGAACAGCTGCTCCACCACACACCAAACACAGCACCTCCAACTGATGGAATAATGAGAAAGAGAAGCATACACATGGAGCAAAATGACAGGAGGAGTGGAGGGAAATGAGAGAGACAAGAAAGGAGGAAAACAAGATTGGAAGAGACTGTATAAGAGCAGCATAGCTGACGAACACTCTTTGCCGAGATTTTGTGAAAGCATAAAACGACAGAGGCAGAGAGAAAGAGAGCTAAGAAATAAAGTGCAAGGAGGAAGTTAACAGATGAGCTGGAAACCAACAGGAAGGTGACAGCAGTGGATAAAATATGATGAAGGTGCTGTAGGTCCACGACAGATGCCATAACTGGAGAAATGAAGCTAAGGTGCCCTGTGTGTGGGCAGAAATGCGATGACTAGAGGGGGCATTACTGAAGCATGGTGCTGAACAGAAGGGGGAGTAAAAATAGAGAGAAGAAAATAGAGAGATGCCGAGAAAACATAAAGTGCTTATGTGTCCATGAGTGCATTGGAATGCAAAATAAACTCTGTGTAATTACCCATTCACCTTGCCACAGAGAGCAATGCATCTGAAATCAGTGTGTTTGCTGAGTGTGCATCATCATGAATGTGCTCAATGCGTGTACAGTGTAAAAACAGAGCAGAGAGAGAGAGAGAAAGAGAGAGAGCGCAAAAAACAACAAAGACACGAATTAAAAGAGGAATGAAAAATACAGGATGAAAAACAGAGAGGCGAGGAGAGAGATAGATGGGAGTAAAAGAGAGTCAGAGCAGTCTGTAGGGATGCAGGCGGGGGAGGAATGTGGTTTCCATGGCAACCCGTGGAAGGCTGAGCTCTGGGTGTCCGTTCCAGCTCTGCACTGCACCGGCCCTCGCCTCTCAGCCGCCTTGCTCTCTTTCTCTCTTTCTCTCTCTCTTTAACCTCCCCCACTACATCCTCCTCTCCACACACCCCCACTTCTCTCCTTTCACTCCCTTCCTCCCGTTCCCTGCGCCTCCTCGGCTCCCTCACCTCCCTCCTTCATGTGATAGAGGGAGTCTCGCACACACACACACACACACAAAGCTAGCCACATATTATCCACACTAGGGTCGACCTGTACTGTCACTGTATTCTTATGTAGACATTATCATAAGAGCACACTGACTCCATTTGCTAACAGCCAGTATCTCCCTCTCTTTTACCCCCTCCAAGCCCCTCTGATCCTTACGCCTCCCCAGCCCATCCATTGCACTAGTTTTGGTCTCAGCTTAAACGCCAACGCCTGCAGCCACTGTGCTGCCATGTGCTACTGGCTATGTTGTAATGGGGAAGGCATGTGAACACAAGGGCTTTTAACAATACTGAGGAACACAGCTAGCCTACGAGACACATCTATATCTCTATCATGAAATAAGCGGACTGTGCTTGTTGTTTATGTAAACAGCAGGTTGACCACAACTCTTAAAGGAATTGTTTAACATTCTTGTGCTTATATGCTGTCCTGCTAAGAGTTAGATGAGAAGATTGACACCCATTTGTGCTAAATATAAAGCTAGAGCCAGCAGGCAGTTAGCTTATCTTAGCATACAGATTGGAAACAAGGGGACACAGCTTGCCAATAGTACCAGCACCTCTAAAGCTCAATTATTAACACAGTGTATCTGGTTTGTTTAATCCGTAAGAAACTAAGTGTAAAAATTAGATATAGCACATAACCTCTCATAAACCACACATTGCATTTTCCACTGTGCAATTACTATAGGGTAGTATGAGGCATATTTTTTGAAATAATTTTCTTTCTCATTTTCAAATCGCCATATATACTGTTATAGATATATATGGATATTATAGCAAAATGTACATATTTTTTCATATTTTTTTCTTTTTCTCTATTTCTATTCTTCTCATAATTTCTGAAGCAACTGTAATGAGCACAGTTAACCCATAATAAAGTATTTCTCATTCAGATTGTACTAACGTGAAATGATCCATCCTGAGAGTTAATTCAGAGACATTTGGCAGTCAAACTTATGCGCCCACTCCAGGACAGTATCAGGTATTGCACCCCATCAGGTTTCACTTCTTAAGAGCAGTGAAGAATGCAGTGAAGTTGGGACACTGTTTTTCATAAATTTGTCATGCTACAAAATAGGGACGTTAACGATAACCGTGATATTTTCAAATGAAATATTGACATTGTGTTAATAATTCACACATGATAATATCGTGTAAATAATAAAGCGCCTCTTAAAATATTTCCATTTATCTGTCCTTGCTTTGTCAAAGTGTTGTTTTAATAAACGAAAAGGAAATTTTTGTAAATTTGAAACATGGAGAAAGCTTTATTTGACCCGTTTAATGCGATGTTAAGACTTTGTATTTTCAAGAATGAATAGTATTTGTGAGAAATAACAGATTGAAACCTCTTGTATGCTTAGGTGTCCCTGTGAGGTTAGCTGTTTGGTGACCTTTTAAAAAGGAATTAATCTGCCTTTGAGCCAGGACAGTCTTCCTTTGAGCCTTCATTGTCTACAGTTATTGCAGGCAAAACAAACAAAAATGAACCAGCTATAGAAATAAATTAACAAAATCACTTAAAAGATTACTTCAATTTCAAAAACATAGATGAGTCAAATAAAATCAGATCTTAAGTAAGTGATATGTGTCAGGATCTGGAGCTAGCCTAATTACATCACACCTAAACAAAGCCTATAAAGCCTTCATTTCATTATGACTCTATATTCGCTGTTTGTAATCAGTCTAAAATATGACACAAGAAGCTGTAGGCATGCTCCATGGTAAATCTTTTGCAATAGCAGCAGACACAGCGGAGTACATCTTTGCTGGTAATACACCAACATTCCTGTGTCATCTAAATCAAGGAAATTGTGATGCTCAAAGTTCTTGTTATAAATTTTACATCGACTCCGTTTAAGACAAAGGTCTAGAGAGGTACAGAGGTCGAGTGGAGCTGAAATGTGATGCTTGAAATCCCCTTAGTGACATTTTGGACTCAGTATGACAGTTCTATGGGGCAATTTAACATGATACAAAACCTAATTAGTTAACCAATACAGCCATAACATTAAGAAAACTTGCACCTCTATTAGGTACATCTACTGCCTTTCTTCAAAGAAAAAAAGAAAAAAATGTCATGAAATTACACAAATACTAGTATTAGCATGTTTTTGAATGTGTACATTAAAGTAGGTGAAGCAAGGGTCGCCCAATGTTGTATGTGTGAGAGTCAGTGAGTTCCTGTATCATTGTAGGACGAATATCTTGCTGTCATTTTTTCTCCTCCAAAGTGTGGTAGTCCCGCATATGGCCAGCAGAGGTCATCACATGCCCACATAAAGCACATTAAATAGTCTTTCCATCCTGGATGCAGAGTGCTTTGTCAGGCACTGATAGCGCTGACACAACAATTACAAAGCATGTTTCTCCACTTTCAACCAAAATATGTCTGCATGAGGTATCAATGCATCTAAGATTTTGGTATTTCATCATGAACACACAGGTAAATTGTTTTCTCTCAGCAACAGAGACATAACATGGACTTCTAATCTGAAACTGGACTTGGCAATTATTGAAACATGCAAAAGAGAAATCATTCTGAGTAAAAGTAGTTTTTCTCTTTTTGGGGAGTGAATTTGTTTTGTGAAGTATTAATGTTCTAAATGACATTGACAATATAATGTGTCCTAGCAGCATGCACCCTCCACTGATGTGTTTTTTCTTAAATGAGAAACTTTCCCTTGATGAGTTCTTACTCTTCATGTAAAGGAATTGTTGAAACTGTATGGATTTCCTGTTGTCATAAAAATATGATGTTTTTCTAATGACTTTATTCCTCGATGACTTCCACAGCACGCGTACTGGAACTGGAGCAGCAGCTTCTGGAAAAAGACAATGAGCTGGTTGCCTTACAGGAGTCCCTAAGACTGGCTAATGAGCACAGCTCCAGAAGGGTTGCATCATGTGAAAACTACGATCAGACTCCAGATCAGGATCAGCATGCCAGCACGCCCCCCCAACACAGTTCTGTAGCCCTCTCTGACTTCATGGAGGATACACAAGACGAGGAGACCACCGTAGTTGCTGAGGACACCTCAGTCCTCTCCATTTCTGCTGACAATGAGAGCAGCCCAGAGCTTCTTGGACACCAGTCTGAATCCCCAGAAGAATCCAAAGGGACCTCCTCGGATGAGATGGTCGCCAGTAGCGATTCAGAGGTCGCCCACAGCAGCTGGACCCTGCTGGAAGCTGTGACTCAAGATGGAGGCCAGGAGTGGCCGTCCATCCTGCAGGACTTGGGCCAGCTGCAGCTGCAGTCATGGGAGGCGACAAGCATGCAGTCAGAGACCTCCACAGTTCAAGTTGAGTCCTCCTCTGTCATTATTCGAGAGACAGTTCAAGTTCATCTAACTCAGGAGAGTTCTTCCACCACAGATGGTGATGTACCCTCTGGCCAGGTCTTTGCTCAGGCCTTAGCTGAGGAACTTCAGAAGAGGTACAGCGAGCTTTTAGCTGAGCTTCAGAGGCTGAGGGAGGCAGCAGCAGAGTCACAGGAGAAAATCAAGAGCCTTGAAGAAGACACACAGTCCCTTACTGCTGCCAAAGAAGAGGCAGAGTCCCAAGCCAATAGTTTTTCAGAGGAACTTAAGTCAGTCAAAGAGGAGTTGGACAAGCTTTCTCAGCAAAGTAGCTCTAGGGTGGAGAAACACAGTGTAGAAATGCAGCTTCTAGAAGAACAGATAGACATTTTAAATGCTGACAGTAAAGCCAAGGAGGAGAAGATCCAGGCCCTGCAGGCAGATCTGGAAGCAGCCCACCAAGCTTTCTCTGATCAGGAGGGGCAGGCCAGGATGCTGAGCGTTCAGCTGGAGGATAGAGAGCTCCTCTCCTCTGAGCTTGAAAGAAGGCTTCAAGATATGGAAAACAGCTTGCTGGAGAAGTCTCAAGAATCACAGCTCAACAATGAAACTTTGTCAAATAAAGACTCTGAGATCAGCGAGCTGCTGCTCCGTCTTAGCCAAAAAGAGCAAGAGGTAATGGAACTCAATGACAGTATGTCTGCTAAACTCCTCCAAGCAGAAGAAGATAAGTTCCAGATAGACTGTGAAGTCAATAAACTGAAAGAGCAAATTGCAGAACTGGAGAAAGTCAGAGATGAGAAACAGAGTCTAGGTTGTGAAGACTTAGCTGCTCGTGCAGATGATGAACTTGCTGGTTTGCGAAAGGAGAAAGGAGTGCTGGAGACTCAACTGACAAACACGAAGAAGAAGTTGCAGGCTGCACTTGTGCAACGCAAAGAGCTCATGAAGAAAGTTGCTGATTTTGAGGTAGAAGCAAAGAAATGGAAGGAGCAAGATGAAACAGCAAAGGGAGAAACGCCTGCAAGCATGCCAGAGGAAGAGCAATCTAGAGGACGTGAGATTCAGGAAATGGAGGCTAAACTAGCTGAACTTGAGCAAGCTTTAAGATCCAAGGAAAAGGCAGTTGAGACTCTCGAGCAGAAAATTAGCCAACAGGATCAAGCTCTCTCTGAGACACTTGCTCTCAACAGGAAGCTAAGTGAAGAAGCTGAAAGCTCTCAGCAGGCTGATGGCTCAGTTGAAACATCTCTGTTACAATCCCAGGTGACCTCTCTTGAAGCGGAGTGTGAAACCCTCCAGAGGAAGGTTCAGGAGGCCCAAGAATCTCGCAAGGAAACCATCCGCAAAGCAAAAGAGAAAGATAGGCACCATCGAGAACAGCTGAAGCAGCAGAAAGAAGAATACAGCGAGCTGATGGAACGTTTTGAGGTGCAGAGCGGTGAGCGTGAAGTTCTTCTGACTAAACTGAGAGAGTTAGAAGAAAAAGTGAGCAGTGAAAGAGAAGATGCACCTCACCAAGAGACCAAGCAAGTGGCTGAAATTTTGGAAAAGCAAGCAGCGGGTGATTGGGTACAGGAGGATTGGGTGGACTTTGCCACATCTGACACGGATTCATCAAAACCACAGCCGAGCGATCCAGTTAAGCATCCTGCCGAGCAATCTAACGTCCTTTCTGCACAAATGGAGGAATCTCTGACAGCTCTCAGGGGAGAGATCCAGACTTTGCAGATTGCTAATGCAGAGCTAGAGAAGCAGCTGCAGGAAACCCAAGCCGGTTTGTCACTGAAGGAGGCTGAATTATTGGAAGTGGGCAAAGAGCTACAAACACTACGAGAAAAGGAGAGACAGATTGACACACTCTCAGAGGAAATTAATGATCTTAGAGAAAAGCATCGCCAAGCTGAGTCCTACGCTGAAACCCTTAAAGCAGAGATGGAAGCTCAATCCAAAGCAGCATCTACGGAGTCTGCATCCTCCATTGCAACTCTTCAGGCTCAAGTGGAGGACTTCAAACAGTTCCTTGACAATAAGAACCATGAAATCATGGAGCTAAGTCAGCAGCTTAACGAGCAGAACTCTCTCATACGCTCAATGCAGGACACGGTGTCTCTGAAGGATCGGCTAATATCCTCTTTGCAGGAAGAACTGAGGGCTGAGCAAGAGAAAACCCAAAGGTTAGAGGTTGAGGTGCCACAGAAGCAAGATGAAGATAAAGACAGCGAGGCAAAGATCCAGCAGCTTCAAAGGAAGCTTCAGGCTGCTCTGATCTCTCGCAAAGAGGCCTTAAAAGAAAACAAAACCAAGAAGGAGCAACTAGCTTCAACTGAGAAGCTCATAGTTGAACTACAGCAGAAAATGGAGTCTGCAGAAGATGAGCTGGAGAAGCTAAGAGCCGAAAGAGTCAGACTGATTGAAGAGGTAGATCGGACGCTACTAGAAAACCAAAGCCTAGGATCATCCTGTGAGAGCCTCAAACTTGTCATGGAAGGCATACTGAATGAGAAGGATGCCTGTAAACGAGAAGTGGAGTTTGCCAAAGAAGAAGCCACGAGAACATGCAGAGAATATGAGGATAAAGTTCAAAGCATGAAAGATGAGTACGAGACTCTGCTCAAGTCATACGAGAATGTGAGCGACGAGGCAGAGCGAGTGAGGCGAGTCCTGGAAGCTGCAAGGCAGGAGAGACAAGAGCTCGCAGCAAGGGTGAGGACGCATGAGACTGCCAGGCAGGATGCTGAAAGACAGGCAGAAGAGGCTCAGAAAGAGGTGGATTCAGTGAAAGACAAAATGAGAAAGTTTGCCAAAACAAAACAGCAGAAAATACTGGATTTAGAGGAGGAGAATGAGAGACTGCGAGAGTTGCAGGAAAAGACTGTAGTCAAACGAGAGGGCAGCGCTCTCAAAGCTGAGGTTGAAAGACTTCAAGATGAACTGGGGGCTTTGAAAGCTGAACTGGACGCTACTGTGGCGGAAAGAGACTCTTTAGGGCAGCAGATTGAAGAGTTGAGGGAACGTTCCCTAACAGGAGAGAGAGAAGACAGAGTAGTTCAGGCTACTCTGCTTGGCTCTGCAGCTGTTGTAGAAGAGACTGTTACTGCCCAGCAGTCAGACATAATCATGACCAAAGCAGAGCCTGTTGAGAGCAAGTATGAGGACAAAGAAAAACCCTTAACCTCAGAAGAAACAGCAACTGACCAAATAGCTGCAGTGCATGCACCAGAAACACATTTACAACCTACTGAGGAGAAAGAAAAAGCAATAATGACTGAAAGTGTTCAAGCTTTATTAGAAGATAAAATGAGGGAGATGGAGGCAGCTGTCAGTGCAGAGAGGGAACTGTGGGAGGAACAGAAAGCTGAACTCAAAGCTCAACTGGCCTCTCTTGACCGAGATCTTCAGGAGAGCAAAGAAAAGGAGAACCTTCTGGCCTCTCTGGAGAAATGCCTCCAGGAGAACAAAGAGAGAGAAAAGAGTCTGATTGAAGAGGGTTCAAAGAGGGAAGCCCAGTTCAAAGAGCTCCTCAGAGGCCTGGAAACTGAGAAGGATAACCTGGAGGAGCGTCTGATGAACCAGCTGGCTCAGCTCAATGGGAGCATCGCCGGCTACCAGCAAGAGGCGTCAGACAATCGCGAGCACCTCACTGAGCTGCAGCGGGAAGTGGAGAGGTTGGAGAGGGAGCGAGCTGAACTCGAAGCCGAGGCTCAGAGTGAGCGGGACCGGGCTGCCAGGCTGGAGGAGGATATGAGGCAGGCCCAGAGAGAAAGAGCCGAGGCTGAAGCAGAGTCTGGCAAGCAGAGGGAGCTGGAGCAAAAGCTGAGGTCTGCTCAGAGGGTGAAGGAAGGCAGTCAGAGCAGAGCACGTCAGCTGGAAGAACTGTTGAGGGAGAAGCAGATGGAGGTCCGTCAGCTTCAGAAGGACTGCATTCAGTACCAAGAGAGGATCAGTGAACTGGGGAGAGAAGCGAAGGCGCTACAGCTAGGCCACGATGAGCTCCGCAACAAACTAGAACGGTCCCAGCTGGAAACTTCCAAAACCATAGAAGACCTGAAAAGGACTGAAGCAGACTTGGCTAGCTGCAAATCCCAGCTGGATGAGGCCCAGAAGCAGGTGAGCGAGGCTTTAGCTGAGAAAACAGCTCTTGAACAGAATGCCCAACAGAAAGAGGCCTTGATGAAAGCTGAGGCAGAGCAAACCCTCGACTCTGTGAGATTCAGGCTGGGAGCCGAACTGAAGGAGATGGAACTGAGACTGGAAGATGCATACAGTGAAAGGGAGAAGGAGGAGGAAGCCACTCTGGAGGCCAGACAGATTGCAGACGGAGCGGAGAGAAGGGCCCAGGAGTTACAAGCCCATCTAGACGAGTCTCTTGCCAGGTTAGCCGCCTTCTCGCGCTGCATGTCCTCACTGCAAGATGACCGGGACAGAGTTTTGGATGAGGGCAAACAATGGGAGACACGCTTTAATGATGCTCTGCAGGGTAAGGAGGCCGAAGTTCGGGAGGCTGAATCACGTGCCAAGGAACTGGCAGAACAGCTTCAGAGAGAATCTGCCCTGAAGGAGGAACTTCAGCTTTCAGTGGAAAGGTAAAAACCTTCTGTTTGTAATTGTCTCGTTTCCCTGTTTCTGTGGATTGATAATGCTCAGTGTTTTGACTCAGCTTTTTTCTTCTTTCAGACTGGAGAAAGCAGACAAAGATATGATGCTGAGACTGGAAGAAGAGAAAAAGAAAGTCACAGAGTGCCAAGCTGCCCTTGAGGAGGAAAAAAGCAAACTTCAGCAAACTACCACTGAACTGCAGTCTGCACAAAACGAGGCTCATGCCCTGAAGAATGAGGTGGAGGGTCTCCATCAGAGAACCAGAGCTCTGGAGGAGGCTGTAGGTCGTCTGCAGGGTGAAGTCGACCAGGCCAGGACTGAACTGAGCGAGAGGGAGGCAGAAGAGAGGCGGCTGTGTCTCAGCGTGGAGCAATTAGAGACCGACCTGCGATCCTCTAAGGCCTTGACAGAGAGTCTGCAGACCGAGTTAAATGAAAAGGAAAGAAGAGAAGTGGAAATGCTGGGGGAGAAGGAGCAAGCTGTTGCTGAGGTTATTAACTTGTTTTTATCTACAATACATGCTATATATTTATGGATATTTACTGAGAAATCAGTAAATGACGTTGGATATTCTCACCTTTCATGTGTTCTATGTAGGCTGCAGAAGAGGCTCGAAAGGAGGCTGACAGTAGAGCACAAGAAGCAGAGGAGGAGCTGGAGCAGAGAAGAGGGGAACTGCGGGATCTGGAAGAAAAACTACGAGTGGCAGAGGAAGAAAGCAACAATAGAAAAGCCAGACTGGACTCTTTCATGAAGGCCATGGGCTCCTTGCAGGATGACAGAGATCGAGTCCTAAATATGTACAAACAGCTGGAGGAAAAACACCTACAGGTAACACACAAAAACCTAATTTTTGTGGTGTGTAGAGCTTGTTTTAGTAGCCAATATAATATATGTATTCTGTCCCAGGTGATGATGGAGAAGGATGGTCTGATCCAAGAGGCGGCAGGAGAGAACAACAGTCTGAAGGAAGAGCTGCGCTCTCTGCTGGTCCAGAGAGACGACCTGTATGCTGAGAAGGCCAAGCTGTCCGCTCAGCTTCACGGCTACCGAGATGAACTTAACCAAGTCTTAAGCATGAAGGACTCCCAACACAAACAGCTTCTGGCAGCTCAGCGGCAGCGTATTGCCTCCCTGGAAAAGGAGCGTGAGGGATTGGAAAGTCAGTTAAAAAGTGTTAGCGGAGCAAGAGAGACAGAAGAAGAAGCAGACAGAGTGGAAAGGGAAACTCTTAGCCAGGCTGTTAACTTAACAACAGCAGCACAGGTGACTGATGCTCCTGGTGCAGAGATTGAGAAGCTGAGGGAGCAGCTGCAAGCAGCAAGAGGAAAAGTGGAGGCTTTGGAGGAGACCCTACTGAAGGAGAGACAAGAGCAGGAGAGCAAGAGCAAAGAGCTTGCTGAGCTGCGATGGGAGGGAGGTGTGATGCGGACAGAGTCGGAGAGCGCTCAGGAGAGGGTGGCAGAGCTGGCCAGAGACTTGCTGGCTATCGAGCAGAAGCTGCTGGAGGAGAAAGAGGTGACGACGCAGCTCAGAGCAGAGAACCAGTCATTCTCAAAAGCCATGGCCTCCCTCCAGGACAGCAGGGACCAGGCAATAAACAAGGCCCAGGAATTAAACCTGAGGTTGGAAGAGGTGAGCAAGGCAGGTGGCCACGCAGCACTCAGCAGCCCCGGAGGCTCCACTGGAGAAGTGTGGGGGCTGAAGAACGCTCTACAAGCCCTGCAGAATGACAGGGAGAGACTGGTGAGTATCATGTCTGACAATAAATGCAAATATTTTACTAATGAATGCTGAGATACGGCAACTCTCATGTTTAAAAAATATCAAAAATGATGTGAGCATTTGTATCATTTTGTAGATTTTCATTGACATCTAAGTAATTTCAACATTTTTTTGCCTTTCTTTCTCTTTGTGTACAGCTGGAGCAGCTTCAAACACAGACGTCTGAGCTCAAGAAGCAGAAGTCAGAGCTGGCTCGACTGGGAGCAGGAGAGCTGATTAAAGTCAGCCAGGAGCTGCTCGAGGAGCAAAAGAAGAACGAAGACATGCTGGGTGTCATAATGCAGCTGGAGAACGTGGTGGAAATGGGCAAGCAGGAAATAGAAACTCTCAGGTGAGGCACAGAGCCGGCGGCCTGTCATTGTTGTCACTGCTTGAACAAAGCAAAATGACACAAAAAGCCTTTCACTGAATGTGAATTTCTGTCTTGTGTTTCGTAGACTGGAGCGACTTGACTGGATGGCTCAAGCAGAGCAGCTGAAGCAGCAGACTCTCGCCACACTCTCAGACAGGGACCAGCAACTGCGGCAACTCACCGCCATGCTGGAGGAAGCTCGCGCTCAGAAGCCCAAACTTGAGCAGGAACACTATCAGAGAGAGGTAGTGCCCCAAACTGTTGCTTGTGCTTCTCCATGTAAAGGAAAAGAAAGGATTCTGTGAATAGAGGCTTTGCTAAAATAACACGCTTTAAGTCAGTGTTTTTTTTTTTCAACCTTTTCGACTTGTTTCTCCTTAAAATGAGTCAAAATCTACTTGTGAGCTCTTGTCAAGTTTGGGGTTTTGAGGTTTTAGTTCCACATCTCATACATCGCTGGGAATCAAGTAATTGGACCTGAAGTGGTGTTAGAAATATTTTACCTTGAGCCAAAGTTGTTCAGACTCTTTATTGACCTTCCAGACACTTGACTTGAAGTAGGCATAATATAAGCTGTAATGTGAATTCTCTACAATGTCACTGTGTTCTCACAGGGCACAGAGAAAGTGGACAGCGCTCCTGGAGCCCCACAGGAGCGAAATAGCCTGTTGGACAGCCATGCCTACATAGCTGAGGTCAAAGAGCTGCAGAGGAGGTACAGTTTAGGTCAAACCTTACCAAAAATGCCATTTCAAAAGTGGTAGGATAAAACATACAGATACCAATTGATGTTTAACCTTTTCACACCAGGCTGGATGAAGAGATGCAGCAGAGGGTGGCTGCTGAAGAGCAGCTAATGGCCACACAGGATCGACTCAAACGGTATGAAATGTGGTACAAGATTCAAGAGATCGTTGATCACAAGCAGGGAACAGGGAACTTAAAACTACTCTAAGCAATATTTTTATTAACAATGGATAAAATTGCTGTGCATAATGTAAAGGTGTTGGAAGTAACAAACCCACAGAGAGTTATCGCCTACGCTCACCGTTCTGATTCTTCTCCTAGTCACTGATTGTGGTGCACAACAGACACCACCCCCCCAGCCTCAAACATGTA
>JAQQZW010000015.1:13568841-13582128 GCA_029814745.1 Zanclus cornutus | reverse complement strand
CTTCTTCTTTTGCTGTGCAGTGATCAATAAGAGGATAACAGGAGGAGCCATGCAGCTTTCCTTTAGCTCCATCACTCTGGACTACTATCCCTTCCACAGAGCAGGTATGAATCCTGCTGTGATGCCACCAACTATACCTGACCATGAATTCATTGCAACATATTTACTGGTGTGAAATGTTTCCTGCATCTTTGCTATAAACTCGCTGCAATCCATCTGCAACTGCCTGCAAGTTTTATTGCTGTCACATTGATCTGTTTTAGAGCAGCAGCTTAGTTAGCTTCTTGTAACTTCCCCTTGCAGGAAATCCTGATTATTCTCTAAACACCTCATTTTAATGTCAAATAGTGCAGTCTTATTTTCATCCTTTGTGGCTTTGTCTGAGTATATTTCTGGCCTTGTCTGTTCATGACTTCTGTCTTCCTTTACTCTTTCCCTTTTTGCATATTTGCTTAGATTTTTCTTCTACTTTTTAAAGATTCCCAACTGTTTTTGTTTTTTCTGCCATTTTCCACATCCTAGTATGCAAAACATAGAGGCCTAGACTTTCCGTTTCCTTTTTAAATCAATTGCATCAAAGGATGATTATTAAGAACAATTTAAAATGAATAATATAAAAAAGTAAGTACATAGACATTATTAAACAGAAGGAAATGATACAATAATGGTAATAATTAAAGTGAACAATAAAAATGCATACAGTATATGGAGATACAGCCACCTGTACCAATTCTCCTCCTCTCTGACCTCTCCAGGTGACAGCTGTGTACACTGGATGCACCACAGCGAGGCCACTAAGACCAGAGAGGGCTGGGCACGAAGTCTGCTTGATGAGTTCAAGTCCAACGTAGAGATGTTAAAGAGCGCAGTTAGAGTCCAGCAAGGCCAGGCCCCTGCACACAGCTCCCCTCAACACGGTAAACACTCACACCTAGAGGCACATTAAATGTCAGGTACTTGTTCAGGGTATTTATCTTGTTGTATCTCCTGGCACACACACACACACAGCACATCATCCCTGTGGGTTTTCTGTCCTCCAGTGTCCCTTAGGGATGATGTGTATGGGCCTCTAGGAAGTCAGGAGAGAACAGGAGGAGCAGATGTAGGGCTTAGGGAATCAGATGGAGGACTCCTAGAGTGGAGCTCACACTCACAGCCTCCAGTCCAGTGCTGCTGGTGTCTAGAGCCAGGTACCACGGTGTGTGTGCGCACAGCTGGGTGCGGTGATGCACACCTTTTGCAAGGCACAGAGGTTTCTCATTGGAGAACTGAGTGGTCACTCTGTCTCTCTCTTTGTCACTCTGTTTTCATTTTTGTTTCCTCTTTCTCTGTCCTTCCATCTCTCTTTCTTTTTCTGCAGGGAAGATAAACACCTCTTCCAGCACGTCCTTTAGTCCTCCACCCACCCACAGCCCCAAGACCCAGCTCATGTCCAGCTCTATTGTTCTCAGGATGGCTGACTTCAGCATCTACCAGGTCACTACAAACACACTGGCTTAACAAACCTTCATATATGGAATCACTGAAACTACATACATCTTCACTGCTAACTTGAAATGATGTTTTCTGTGTTTTTTTTTTTTTTTGTGTGTGTTGCAGGTGTCAACAGCAGACCAGCGTCGCTCCAGCCCCAAGACCATGATCTCCTGCAATAAGAAGTCCTTGTACCTCCCCCCAGAGATGCCAGCCATTCATGTAGAGTTCACAGAGTACTACTTCCCTGACGGAAAAGACTACCCCAGTAAGAATTCTGTGTTTTAACCCTCAGGAAAGAGACGTCACAGTTAAGAAACATTAATCTCTGTTAAGCAGGTCATGAGCTGTGTAAGTAGCTGTTTTTATACAGCAAGCCCCAATGTTTTGGCAGCGACTTTCTATCTCTCACCTCCCTTGTGGATCTATTCAGTCCATTTGTTCAGCTGTGGGGAAGTCATTGACTGGTGTGTGGCTGAGAGGACATTGATTTTCTGAATTATGCCCAGTGATCTGAATGAGGAATTGCCCAATTAATTTATGTTATGGATTTCTCACAAATTCTCTCCATTAGGAATCATTAGAGGTTTTGCTGGAGGTTGCTAAAAAAATACTGGTCAAGAAAAGAATATTTATTTTGCAAATTTAAAAAATTACAAAGAAAATGGAGACTAAAGAAACACCACTACATCACCATAATGTCTGCCACCTTCTTCCCTTCCTCCCTCTCCTGCAGTCCCGTGTCCTAACCTGTACATCCAGCTGAATGCCCTGCAGCTTGTTCTGGATCCTCGCAGCCTGGTGTGGATCAACCTTTTCGCCCTCGACCTCAGGCAGAGTCTAGAGCAGTTCATGGAGATCTACAAGCTCAGCGACTCTCAGAAACCCGACGAGCACGTTGACATCAAGGTTGACGGCCTTATGCTCAAGGTGAGGTGGCATTCAGGGTGGACAAATAGCCTTTGTATGTAATTTGTAGAGTTTATGCTGATTTTGTGGTCCCTGCTCTTCTTTAGTTGGTGATTCCCACTGATCGGGACGCCTCCTGCCCCGCTGATCTGCCTCGCTCCATCTCAGTGCAGACCTCAGAAATGGTGGCCACAAACACCCGGCACCCGGCTAACTGCACACGCTCCCACCTTGAAGCCCTGTTGCAGGCCTTCGAAGAGGAACCCTTCTTTTCTCCCTCTTTCTCCTCATTCCCTCGCTCCTCCTCCTCCCTTCCCCTCCTCCATCCCATCTTCCAGCGCCACGCTCACGAACAAGACACCAAGCTCCATGACATCTACAGGGGCCTGGTGATGCCGACGATGGGCACAGACGCCCTCAAGATGCCGGCCGCCACAGACTTTTGGGCGTTGCACTTTGCTCAGTTCTGGGTGGACTATGAGGGCACCCGAGTAGGCAAAGGGCGGCCGCAGCCCTTTGTGGACTCTTTCCCCCTCACCGTGTGGGCATGCCAGCCTGCAAAGATTGTCCAGCACCAGGAGAGGCTAAGAGGCGCTGCTGGGTCAGGTTTGTCCAGGAGCACATCTGGAGAGGCTGTTGCACGTCTGCAGAGGAAACGATTACTAAAGGAGTATTACAGCACTGATGGTGCACCGACATCATCTCACAGCAACGATGCAACGCTGCCACCCAGTAACGGACTCCATAAACGCCTCTCACTAGACAGTCTGCCTTCCTCCTCCTCTTCTTTGTCATCAGCAAATGAAGATACAGGTGTGCATGTACTGGTGCACGTGCAGAAGCATTTAAGTGCTCAGGTATGTTTTTATCATTCTTATATTTTTCAATATGTGGCAAGAAAGTTGGTTAATTACTCTTTATCTGGTGAACGTGTGAAAATACTCGTCACTGCAGACACAAAGTAACTTTGCATTGATGGATCAATGCTCTACTGACCATTAAACTTTCATGTTGGATATTTTGGTTACTGCTTATCAGATTTTTTGATTCAATATGTGGAAGTGTTACATCACAGCAGAAGGGTGCAGAGATGTTAGTTGCCTTTAGACCTGCTTGTGGCGCCAGAGGAAAATTTAAAGGACCATCGTAGTTATTAAGTTTCATCCTCTGGGACTTTTGATATCTATAAAAAAAATTCCATGCAAACCTTGTAAAAGTTGTTGAGATGTTTCAGTCTGAATTGCCTTACTGGTTGGTAGCATGGCTAAAAATGAACAGACTAATCAATGATGAAAGTGAACTTTATTACATCAGTGCTTCAGCACCATACAGTGAATAAACCAGTTTGGTTTGTGTGTGTCCAGGTGAGCCACCGGCAGTATGTGTTCCTGATGCATCTTCAGCGCAGCATCAAAGCCCTGCAGCAGACACTACAGCAGGATCTGGAGGAGATGGGCTCCAAGAGAGACCGCAACGCTCCTTCTCAGCATCCCGAAGACCACCAACCCTTCACTGTCTGCCTGGGCCTCCTGCTGAAAAGCGCTGATGTGTCCCTTCTCCTAAAGCCCGTCACCCAGCCTGAGGTTTCAGGATCTCCTTTGGGGTCTGAGCTCTCCCCCTCAGAGAGCCGAGGAACTCTGGAACCTGGGAGCGATGCAGTAGATGGGGCGGAGAAGGGGAGTGAAGGAGCTGGATCTGGGTTGGAAGGTGCAGCAGCCAAAGGAGGATGCACTGTAGACCAGCTGTTATGTGGCGAAGGCTCGGAGGGTGGGGCCACGCACGGTCCCGCCCCTCTCATCCCAACCTCCTCCTCAACCACACGTCCGGACTCCAATCACAAAGCCTCACTGGAGGAGAGGACTTCAGCTAAGAACTCTGGGAGATGGAGTTCAGAGGAAGGGGGCGAGGCGGTAGTCGATGGGTTGGCTGGGAATGAAGATATGGGAGCTAGACTAGACTATAAAACCCAGACAAGTGACGCCCTGTCTGACCCACTCAGCAGCAAAGACTGGAGTGACAAAGACTCTGCTGCAGCCACCAAGATGCCTCAGTCAATATCCAGGTATTCAGTGTATTACACAAAAAGGTTGCTTGTTTATTTAGTCAGTCCTAAACACAGGGCCATCGACGTATTCAGGCAGTTATTTTGCTTTCAGCATCTGTCAGGCTGATTCATTTTCTACTTGAATCATTAAATTTATTAGTCACTTGACAGAAAATTAATCCAACTTTAATGCAGAATATTTGCTAGCTTTCTTTTTGCTAATGCAATTATTTGCTGCTGTCATCTGTTTTTAAATGATGGTAAATTTAACAACTCCATCATTGCATTAAACTATCAATTTTGTTTCAATTAAAAATCGAATTTTTCACCTCCACTGTACCTTTTTCACTATTTCTGACATTTGGTAGACTAAGCAAATAACCATTTTATTTAAACCATAAGCAGCAGATGGCTTGATGAGTTTTTAGCCTTTAAAAACTCATTTATAATCCAAGTTATCTTATGTCAGAGTTTTTAAATGTCATAGCAGAATCTCCTCTCTGCTTCACTGTGAATGATGAATCTAATGAAAAGGTCTTTCTCACTCTAATTTAACCTGTCTGTTCCTGAACACAAGAGCTATGTGTTGAGTCGTCTCACTTCATGTTATGAATGTTGGTCGGCTTCAGGCTGCCATGTCTTTCTGTGTTCTCATCTCACGTCTGTCTGCTCATCATATTTCATGTCATGTCTTCATACACTTCCTTTTCTGCCTCTTGACCTTTGCTTTGACCCATGCGAGATGTGTGTGTGTGTGTGTTTTCTCTCTACCAAGGAAAGGAAGTTTGTCTGTGGTTTCTGATCTCCTCAGCTCCTCAAACTCCAGCAGATCCACCTCCCTTTATTCCATGTCCAACATGTAAGGCACTGGATCTGTGACTAGCTGTATTAATGAATGTGTGAGTGTGTCCTTGTTGTTGTGATCCTTGGATGAAAACAAATCAGTGCAAATGTGTGTATGTGGGTCCCCTGTAGGCATGCATCTGCATGAGTGCATGACACGCTGGTCCTCGTCTGTGTATGTTAAATGATTGGTTTTTCTTGTGTTTGGTGTCAAACCTGTTGACTCGTGGTTGATGGTCGAGATGAAAAAAGAAGCTCCTTGTTTGTGACAGTTCTTTTGTTTCTTTCAGCCTTGTGTTTTCAGTCTTTTGGGAACCGCTTTGATTTTTATCCATTGTGATTTTTTCTTTGGATCGTTCCCAGCACTTGGAAGGATAGCACACTTGATTCTTGTGTGACCTCAAACAGCTCCACACAGAGGAATGAAGGGATATTTAATTCATGACTTGTAGAGTAAGCCCTGTCAGCTCTCTGAGAGCGCAGTGGTCTCGACTCAGAGTCGGCATAAGAACAACATTCCTATCAGATACGGTGAAATAAAATCACTGGACCTGTCTCCTCTTTTCTGATCTCTTTATATCAGTCTGTCAGAAATCAGTAGCATGCATGGACAGTTTTACCCAAAGCAGTTTTCAGACTATACAGAAAGATGTGATTTAAATGATCTGTCTGTTACAAACTCTTCTCCACGTGACCCAGTGCCTTGTGTGTTGTAGTGGTCGTTTGATGCGCGACCGCTCCCAGTCCAGCTTCTCAGTTTCCTATAAGAACATGAAGAAGAGCCCGTCCCTGCAGTCGCTGGACAACATTTCCATAGACAGCTACTCGATGGAGGATGGAGACACATACAGTCTGCTGGAGAGAGGTGGAGCAAATGTCAATGCATTCTTACTTACTCTTACACAAATGTACTGTGCGCAATTTTTTTTTAATCCAAAGTTGGATGACTTACATGAAAGTTAGTTATTGTGTCATGCACATATGAAAGAGTGTCCAAAATACAGATGTAGTATTGGAACACTGTCTGACAAAAACACAGCATTTTTACCTATAACATTGCATTGCAAAAAAAGAATTTTTTCTTCTAAAGGGATCAGGGTTTTTTCTTAAAAATGTGAAATCTGTGCTTGTACTGTAGTAAACTGTGTTTACCAGAAGCTGGCAGCATTGCTCTGATGTCAGTAATGTACAGTGTTGCAAGGGGAGCTTCTTTCCTCTTAACATGTCTTAATAAAGCATTTGAGCAAGCAAACATTGTACTGTATAAAAGTCAGTCAAAAGTGTGTCTCGCTTGTGTAACTAACATTTGTATGTCATTATGTACGGTACAGATGACGTGTCCATCTCAGGCTTCAAGGACGCCATCAGCGAACAGAGTGCCACTGAGAGTGCCACCGAAGCAGCGATTGGTCAGGAGCAGGAGGGAGGCGTGTCCCATGACACTGTCAGTGCTACCTCCCAGAGCACTGATGATCCCACCAAAGATGTCGTAAGATACTAAACTTTGAAAGTTTTTAAAAAACATGAAATGTCTGGAAAAGTACACAAAAAATAGATAGACACATATAACAACATTTATATTGTCTGAATTTTAGGATGCATCAGTCACGATTTCTACATCATGATTTTATGTCATTCTGCCTCTCTCCCTCTTCTTGTATGGCAGCCGCTGACATGAGAAAGAAATAATCATTCCTGCATTACGAGATTCATTCATTGTGCTATAAAGAAGCTGTGATAAACTCAACTTTTGTCTCTGGAAAAACTCTTTGTCGTCCCTTTGGAGAGATGACAAAACCACGCGTAGGTGTGCCTAAGTAGTTCGGCAGTCTTGCATAACATGAGGTAGAAAATGAAGTAGAGCTCTTGCTGTTGCCAAAGCAAAACTTTGTCATTCTTTTGAACGGCTTTTTGTCTCTTAGGACGACGTATTGACTTACATTCACTCCCTGGAAAATTACCCAAACCTCAATTAAAATCTTAACCCTGGAAATTAATGAGTGACATGATGGGAACTTGCTTTTTGTCCCCACATTAAAAATTTCTTTCCATAATGTGACTGTTTGAGCAAGATTTGGTTCCCACAATATCATTATTACAAGCACGCCTACATGCACTGACCTACAAGCAGATTGAGCATGATGTATGCTATGATGACATAGAAAGAGCAGAAATAGATAAGCGCTCCAGCGTAGTTGCCACAGTCAGTCTCCCAGTAGCGATGTTTGTCTGGGGTGCAGAATGGGGCCTGCACCTGGAGACAGACAAAACAAAACAAAAAAACATACAAAAAATTAGCATCAATGCATGGCAAATTTCGGTGAAGGGCTGGTTCACCCAAACTACAAAAAACAAAACAAAACAAAACAAAAAACAAAAAAAAACAAAAGGGATGATATCTAGCCATGCAGATAGCCTTGTCAGCAGTTTTCATTGGGGACATTTCTTTCCTAGAAAGTAGTTCCAGTGCAAACTGCTGACAGTGAGGTCTGAGGAGTTTCCAAAGTTATACGAACAACTGGAAGTAACCGGAGTAACTGTTCATTTTGCTGTGAGCACCACAAACAAAAATCCATCCTTTTGCCTCCATTGTATCGGGGTAGTGGCAGGATATTAGGGTGAAGCAACACTTTGAACAAAATATAGTAGTCGGTCTATTCTTTTGCCTGTGGGGATGTTTGGTGGCCCTGCAGCCCATCTTACCATGCAGTCATGCATGATTTTATTCCAGTCTTCCCCTGTTACAATACGGAAGAGAACCGTGATAGCCTTGCCTGCTGTGGAGAAGTTGGCATGCCTGTGATTAGGAGAGACAGACAGAAACAGATAACTCTATAAAGATGTGGTTTACTATGTGTGGTGGTCATCAGAGGGAACAAGAAGCATAATAAGGGACAGGGTATGGTCAATAAACAGAAGATCAAATCTTACCGATTGATATTTTCTCCATATTTGACAGTTCCAAAGAGAACAACGCCAGCAAATGCGTAACAGAGGAGAAGGAGGAACATGCCCACAATGATGAAGAAGCTCTTGTACATGCTGACTACCACAGTCAACAGCAGCATCTTCAGAGTCACCTTTATTCATTGCACACAGACACACAAAAACACGCATTCAGAAGCATGTTTTTTTTTGTTAAAAAATATTCGTTTTTTTTGGCAAAATACACTGAAAAAAGTTTTTTCCTGCAAACAAATATACTCACATGTTTCCCACATATTGTAAAGAACCTGAAGACGATCACACAGGTGCCCATCATATAGGTATATGCATTCTATAGGGGAAAATGATATATGTATTTGTGTACATTTAACAGAATTCCTAAAATGTTCCCTTGATGTGACAGTCATTTTTCTAACCAGTAAGGAGAAGTGCAGGACTATCCAGATAACACCCAATGATGTGACCAGCAGGTCATAGCGATTCCGTCTGCTCTGCCAGTAACCCGCTGGAGACATTGCTATCAGCTTCATGGTTACCTAGGTAACAACACCGACACGTAACATCAGACAGACGTCTATACCCAGAGGAGGCAATCACAGTAAAACCTTAAAACTGATGCATGAGTAGACAGGATAACAGGCTCACCTCGAGAACAAATATAAAGGTGAAGACAACAGACATGGTGGCAAGAGGGAATGTTACTTGATCATCTACGTCCCACTGGACAAAAGCAGATTCACACCCATGACAATATGTCAGTTCACATTATAATTATTTATATATCAAAATAAAACACCTTAATTGTGCTTGACATGCAACGGAAATAAAAAAATCATAGAAGATAAAAAGGTAAATAAGCAAGACATTTACAATAAATGAAATGAGATAATGCATTGTGATATATTAGGCTCTACCTTGACTGACAGCAACACTGACTGTGCCAACACCAGCACAGCAATGCCCCGTTTGAAGAAGGGATGTTGAGTGATGTCATACATTTTGGCCCGAAAACCTCCATTTTCTGTCAGACAGATAGAGGACCGAACATGTATTGATACAGCACAAGTGCACAGCTGGAACAAAGTGTCTCCCTGGAAAATGCTTAATTCAACTTTTTATACAGTCAGAGTGCCTCTCTCTGATTGAGTCTGTCATCAGATTTGAACTTCTGAACTGGCTGTGGAAATGGTCTTTAGAGGTCAGCTGATGGTTAAATTTGTGGTAGCATCCCTACTGTCCTGTAGATGGTGCTCATGGACTGCTTTGTTGTTCTTGTCAGTGTGATAACTGGTTTTAGCCACACTTATGCACATAGATGCATTTGTGTCAAGATAAGGTAAAAAAACAAACAAAAAAACACTAATGCTAATGGTACAAATGCGCCTTAGATTTTGAGAATTTTGTACTTTGTATGGTTACTGGTTACTGGATACTGTTACACGACAGGCATTGAGACTGACTGTATTTCAGCTTCTTCTAAAAATAAAGCGAACCTATCAAGCAATTTAGCTTTGAACTTGAAGAATATTTTAATATCTTATCCTTGTAACAACCAATCAATTCTGGAAGAGATTCTTGTTGCAAACCTTTATTACAACTGTCCCGAGCGACCGCTTTAACGCAGGCACTTTAATGAGCATAAATAGAAATATAACAACAGTACATCCAGTGGCAGACTCTGTGATTACATATGACTGCTGACGACAGAGATAATTTCTGCAAGTTCTTTTTGAGTAGGAGCGTGTGAGTAAAGGCCAGCTCAGTGCTGTTATGATCTGCCAGTAGTGAGTGAGTGGCGCCAGTGCCGAGGGCCTTTGGACGTGGATCAAAGTCAGGTTGAGACTGCTGGTGTCAGCAGCACTGCTGACTAAAACTGATGCCATTGATTTTTTGTTAGTTCTCAGCCTAAACTGTACTAACAGGTGATTTCCCATACTGCCTCAGAGGCATTTCAACTATTCTCACGACTCTCATCATAGGAGGAAGAGCAATAGTGTAAATGGACTGTATTCCCTTGTTGAAATGTGATCAATAGCGGTATAGAGTTTCTTGCGTAAACTTAAGTTGACACAACATTAAACCTAATGTACATCTACTTACTGCTTGTCTATAAATGCAAATACAAAGCTGGTAGTTTATTTCAAAAGAGGTGTGAAAACTTAATCAACTGGATAACTAAATTTCCAGGAGAAGGCTGTGACATGCATGATTCAGTGTCTGAGACATTCATGTTATCTGTTCTCCTGTTCAGCTTTCTCATTAGTGCTGCGAGTCATCACTTGGGTGTCATGATGAATCCCTCCAGGCATCAATCCTCAGTGAAAAACAAGGACTATTAAATATGGATTAATCGTGCAGGTGCTACTTAATGCACCGACACACACCACATGATCAATCAAGGGATGGGGCAAAGACGTGACTTTCATAATGTCGTGCTTGATACTCTATCACTACTTGTGTTTTCAGTTGTGTGTGAGCACCTGGGCGAGGGGGCAGGTGGAGCGGTTGGGCTATTTTCAGTCGACTCTTCAGATCCTCCCACCTTCTCTGGTCCACTGTTAGGATAGCAGTGCCCTGATGGTGGGAGACACAAATCATTTTAATCCTGGAGGTGTCTTGTCTCTTAATTGCCACATAAGGTATAAGTACGTAAATACACCTGAATATAATCTTAAAAAGTAGAAGGCCGAATCTATATGCGTGGCTCTTACCTTGTTCTCATTAAAGTTTGCAATGACGACTCCCACAAACAGAGTAAGGCCAATCATGCATCCCAGGAACACAAATACATGGATATAGATGCCATGGATCTGCAGGCACAGAGGTATTTAGACTGTAAAAGCGTTCTTATAATGTAGGAGTCAATTGTGAGAAAAAAAGAAATTGAAGGCAGTAAGGTAAGGTGAGGTGAGGTGAGGTGAGGTGAGGTGAGGTACCGGACCAACGCGGTGAATAATGACATCTCGGACCTCCACCCAGCCTTTGAGTGACAGCACTTCAAACAGAGCCAACATTGCATTTCCCACATTGTCGAAGTTAAAATTACGAGGGTTCGCCCTGAGGAAAAACAGAATGGATACATCAATCTCTCAGTGTAGAGAAAAAAAAGCTTAAATCAAGCAGTAATAAAAAAATAAACAAATAAAACAAGCAACTATACCAGACTCTTGGTACCCAGAAACCAGGTTTCTTCTCCCCAGGCTTCAGTTTCAGGTTGAGGTTTTTGGAAACACTGACATTTATTCGAAATATACCGTGACAATCCTCCTATAAGCAAGAACACAGTACACAGCAAAACACAGAGTGAAGCAGCTATTACAAAAGGAGGTAAAGCAGAAAAAGAGGGCTGTTTGAGAAATCATTTACCATGCATGTATGTTGAATGTTTGCTAAAATGATGAAACAAACTGAGAATATGACACTTATACTGTGCTTGTTTTGCATTTTGCATGAGAAGTTTATGAAGAACTTATCCTGAAGAATTAAAGAATCACAAGTATTTTAAAACAATATAATCATACCTATTAATATGCAATGGTTTAATGGGTGAGAACAATGCATAATAATAATCAGCACATTCCCAGTTCAAACTTGTTAACTAGGAGAGTACCATTATTATCAGCTAAAATTACTAAGACTAGACCCAAATTGTAATAAACTGGAACTCTTTTCAGAAGATCTATTTGAGAACTATACTATGCAAACATCTGTTAAGGGTTTTCTTTATAATAAAAGACTGTATAGAAATAAGATTAAAGAAGACTGTTTTTAAGAGCATAGGATCAAAGGAACCACTGGATTATTGATTTGACCGGGGAAACCTCTTGTACTCATGCTTCTCTGCAGGGAGCAAGGAATGAGATGGGGTGCTTTAGTGAGGAGATTATGTTTCTTGCTGTACCCGTTTAAGGATATGGGGGTCGTTGCACTTGGCAAGCTTTCCGGCAAACAGTTGAACTCCGAAGCTTGCAAACACCAGCATTAGTGTGAGGAGCAGAATGGAAACCTGCAGGAGAGTCAATCAAGAGTTTAAGGCAGACAGTTCAACATAATCCAAGCCTGTGAGATTAGAGAGCAAGCTAATGATGTCAGACAGCTGTGAATGTAGAGACCTCAGCTGGGAAAACCAAGTCAGACTGAAAGAGAATCAGTGACAATTGCAAGCTTCTGATAATATAACAAAATCCCTGCTAGGCAGAGCAAAAGGTAAGCAAAGCCCAAACATGGCCAAGAATGTAATAACAGCAAGAGCACAATCCGATAAAGTTGAATAAGATGCATTAGTGCACAAATCCTGGCTGCATTTTTGCATGTTTTAAGCCAGGTACTATAAATCATAGATATTTTACTGCCAATTTTTTTTTCCCAAAGTACATCATAGTTTTTCACACATCTAAAACCTTTTTCACGACTGTTTTCCAAACGATGTTGCATTTGAGCCCTGTCATCCTGAGCAAATTACAGCATGAGTTTCATGTTAAAGTTTACTGAAGTGAAAGGTAAACAGATAAGGAACCTGCCAGATAAGGAAAACACAGGTAATGCTTTATTTTAGTGTTACTCAGGTTTCTAATTATTTACTAGAGTTTTCTCCTGATTAATTGGTCAGAAGTCTGCTAAAGATTGAGAGTAGAGAGAGTTATCTTTGTGCATGTTTATATGCATATGCCTATTGTGCATATCAACAGAGACTACAACAAAATTAATGTTCTTATTAATTCAAATCGCTCTCTCTGCTTCTGATGCCGAGTAAATGTAATTAGTATTTCAACCCAATAATTGATGTAAAAAATAACTCCAATAGTTAAACACACACTATGTCATTTCTGCCACTAGGGGGTCTCAATCAAAACAGTAATAAAAGACATAGTTTGATTACATCATGAAATAGTGTGAGATAATGGGAGTTGTGAGTTAGGCATAAATCATCTTCATTTAAGTCTCATTCATGTCACATATAATCATGTTGGCCGACTTCCTTTCTCACTCTCTTACGCATCATTTGGTGTTTCCCATGTTTACCCGGATGTTAGAGTGACAGGCTACAAAATGTAAAAACGTAATGCTGTTTT
>JAQQZW010000015.1:13325234-13335631 GCA_029814745.1 Zanclus cornutus | reverse complement strand
TGGTGTGTGTGTGTGTGTGTGTGTGTGTGTGTGTGTGTGTGAGTGTGTGTGTGAGTAGCACTGACTCAAAGCAAGACTGTTGGGAGAATCATTAGATTCACAGCAAGGCCTCACATTGAGGCTAATTACCACCTTTTGCCCTGAAGACACACACAAACACATTCTCTCACACTTGCACATACCTTTATTGGAAGACCTCATAAAAGCCGGGCAGCAGTTTTTTTATATACTGAAGTATGGGTGCCAGAAGGTGCCAACAGTGCAAACAACAATTCTGTAGAAGCCTGCCATGTTCCAGCTTGTCCCTTCAGAAAACCAGTAACTGGCACAGTCACTGAATGCCTGGTGACCAGAAAAAGAATGATTGCTTTCATTGGTGTGCAAGTCTGTATGTGTATTTTGTCTCTGTTTATGCCTGTGTGGTGAGCGCCTGGGGGAAATCATTAGACTACAAATTTTCCACAATTTGATATTGTTGATTTTGCATTTCATAGCTGCAAAAACTCTCAGTTCTCAATAACAGTATTTAATCAAATGATACCCTTAACAATGAACTTGATAGTTCGATAATACTTTTGATTAGGCCACTAGTTTTTAGTATAATTATCCCAGAAATAATTTAAAAATTGTAGTTTGGCATTTTGAGAAATACGCCTATTAACTTTCTCACCACTCTCTTTCTAAGGATGAAGCCTGGCTAGCCAAAATGTAGGAAGCTATCTTAGCTTTTAAGTAGTGTTGTACCGTTCACTTTCATTTAAACCTTCCTCTGACCATAAACTACTCCACAAAAAAAAGAAATGTTTTTTCAGACAGTTTTCAGACAGGGACTGATGGTGCAAAAGTGTCGAACAAATTATCCAAACATATTTTCCCGTTAGTGACCAAGCTAAACTATCAAACTGGTACGCTCAGAGAGCGTTATTTTCCCTCTTCAGTTGCTCTTCATCAAATAAAATGTTGTACAATGGTGAACAAAATACCAGGGCGAGCAGACGAGTAGAACACATAATATAGAAATAAGTTCGAGAGCTATTGTGACTGGCTTGCACTAGCCTAGCAGGCTAGTGTGTTAGCTGTCAGCTTGTAAACTACAGCAGTTCACCCACTAGCCCTTTGAGCAGGCATTCAACAGACAGTTTCAATAACTATCTACAAAGACATGCTACTTTTTGATGTGACCAGGCCATGAATCCTTTGTTGTGGCTTTCTAAATTCTCATTATTAAAATGCCGACATTTCCTTTTTGAAATTGTGTTGACATTTCTTAGATAAGAGATACCAAGTCCCTTCAGTCCTTTGGACTTATAATTAAATATTCAAGGTGTGTGGCTGGCAATATCTAAGTCATTTTACAGTGTTCTAGGATTTTACCATGTCATATCATAAGATCAGGCTTTTTCTTTTTGCTTTTAAGTCTCAAAACATGTCAAGTCCCTCATCCTCATTTTGGTGACTGACTAAAGACCTAGTCCCAAGTCTACATATCTAATTAAACCTGATACACTGCCGCTTCAGGCTATATTAATTTCTCATTACTTTGACTGAAAGAAAAGAACAGAGTAGTGAATTACAATAGGAGCACTAACTAATTTAATTAGTCTGTCTGTACCTGTCTGTCTCTCTCTCTTTCTGTCATGTGTCATATACAGAATACTTCACTCACTGGTAGGCTGTGTGTGATTTTACAGTAAAGGAATGGTACACACTATGATCTTGTTCATGTAACTACACATCGGAGGACAGCCATCCAAGCCATGTCAGTTATGTAATAATAATATCATGAAGGACCGTTATACATGTGCTCAGGGGCATTTTATGTCATTATGAACTCATTAGTATCTCCATGATTGCTCTGCAGTGCGCTCTGGTGTTTTTCTCTGTGAAAGTCTTTTCTTAATAGCAGTAGTAGCTTTCATTTGAAATTCATGACGACGATGATGATTATAATCTGTAACATTTAAGCAGTTTTGTTTTAATGTTATATAAAAGAAAAAGTCATAATGTTGTACAAGCACATGTCTTTCCAGCATTTTCCAACATTTCTTGTGTATTTGTTGAGAAGACAAACGCAAGACATTTCAACTTATTCTTTGCCATTCTGTAGAGCTGGAACTTAAGATTTTTTTATCATCGATTATTAAGTCATTGTTAACAAAGAGTCTAGAATTGTGAAAATTTTCCATCACATTTCCCAAAGCCTTGGATAATGTCTTCAAATTGCTTGTTTTGTCTAACCAGCTCTCTAAAACCAAAATATATTATATTGTTGCTTGTTTAATGAATTAAATGATGAATTTTCTGTAGATCAACTCATTGTTTCAGCTCTACCTTAATGAATAATTTTGCACACAATACCTGCAAACTTCCCTTTTTGTCACCTAACTTTAATGTCCAATATTTGTGTGTTCATTCAGGTACTGAAGATCAGTCTTATCGGACACAGAAAACGGATCTTGGCCTCACTGGGGGATCGGCTACACGAAGACACCCCACAAAAACCTCCGCGCGCCATCTCCCTAAGGGTGAGCGAGTCTCAGTGAGCACAGTCTGTGTTGTATGAACCCTAGAAACCATCTTAATTTAAGTTGTTATAAATTCATCATAAAGAGAAAGAAAGCACTTGTCCCTTCCCAAATGGCCATGTATTTCACCAAGGGAGCTACAGCCTCCTGACTGCTGCCTTTACCACCCAACTGATTACCCAAATCTCCCAGACAGGCACAAAATGGCCGACCCACTGCAGTTTCCTCCCTGCCTACTTGTCTTGGATACTAATCACAAGAAACTGGCCTTCCCTCTCCCACTGGGGCTGCGCTCTAATGTCCTTATAATAGTCTCTTGCTCTTTGTACTGTTGAGCCAATGGATGCCTTCTGCTTGTGAGACAACACTGAAAGTGTCGACCTGGTCGATTCTGCTCCCTTCCGTACCTGTAAACAGCCTAAACTGTCCGTCTGAAAACTGCAGATGTATACTGAGCCTTAAAAAGACACCGGAGTAAAAAACTGTCTTTTTGAATAAGAAAATAAAAACGGAAAAGCAACAAATCTTCACATTTGAGAAGCTAGAACAAGAAAAAGTTTAGCATCTCTGCTGGGTAAAGGATTCTCTTAATTGATTAATCGGCTTGTTGTTTCAACCCTAAATTCACTCCATTCAAGAAAATGGTTCAGTTAGAGAAAAGAGATGCCAATACAGGTTAAAGTGCTTCAAATGTGTGAGTGAAGGGTTGTTTACTGTAATATAGTACAATGGCTGTAAGGGCTGACTGTTGTAGGACAAATGCCTGAGATGCAAAGTTTTCACTCCAGCCTCCACAGTCTAGAAATAACTTAGAAAATAATCAGAATAATCCTATTCTATCGAGACTCTTCTCATATGTAATTAACTGATAATGAATAACCTCTCAGGAGAAATATGCCGGCCTTCAGGTTGGTTAGACCATTACACCGTTAAAATGTATAAAAGTTCTAATTCTTCTGGGAATTTTAGTCTGTGCTCTGCTTGGAAAACCTTTTAAATGAACATCATTCTTCACTTTAAGGATTTAGCTGATACTTTCCCTTAAAGTGACTCTGAGCAGGCAGGACTTCAGTGTTGTGCTTAAGGACACTCTGTTGAACCTGCTGAGGCCTTCTAGTTACAGGACAGCGTCTTTGTCCCCAGTTTTACAGAGTGCTTAGTATGACAACACTGTTGCTGAAAAATATAATGTGACAGTGAACAGTTGCCTTACTTATTGTACTTGCAGAAGTGACACGGCACATTATGAAATGATGAATGAACCCTCTCTTGCTTCCTTCCACTGCTCCAATATTCCTCCCCACCCCACCATGTTCTGGCACAGGAGCCCGTCGGGAACCACACTCCTCCCCAGCTCAGCCCATCAGTGGGCCAGGCAGCGTACACGGCGGGGGTCCCTGGCGGATCTCTGGACGTGCAGCACCTCATCATGCAGGCTGATGCCCGGCGCAGACAGCGCAGCAATGACAACTACTTCGAGGACGTGCCGCGATCCAAGCTGGAGAGACAGATGGCCCAAGTCAGCATGGTAAGGAAGGGAGGACAGGCTGGAGAGATGAATGGAGGCAGGGAGGGGGAGAGAGGAATGGACTCAAGTATTCTGAATGGTTATACTTAGAGACACGGTTGGCAAGATGAATGTTTCAATGATAAGTTTAGTAAAATTTTGTATTTTGTTTATTGTCAACAAACATGTTCAGTGCCATATAGCTCTGTTATTCTCAAAAAAAAAAAAACTGGTACACATGACACATCAAAGACCCACACTGTTGCACTGGTTCACATGTTCCTTAAATCTCCTGAACATGGACACTGTAGTTTGTTCTGAGTTAATCCCACATACAGCGTCCTGCTCCTGTAAATACTCACTTAAACCCCAAATGTTTATTAATCCGCTGCTGAAAACAGTCCCCAACAAATGCTCTATTTCCTTCTGTTTCAGCTACGCTTGCTAAAAACCACAGTGACAAGCTGTTTTAAAATACTTAGAAATTAAACTTATATTCATGAGACGTTTGTAAAAATGTACATCTTCTGTGGGATCAGTGGGCCCCAATATGGGAAGCACAATATATCGAGAGAAACACAGTTGATTTTGGTCTTAATGGGACTGTTGACAATAAAAAGAATGACTCCACACTCATCCCAAAACATGTTACAAGTCTTTTCCTTTCTGTTATCCAATAATAAAAAACAAAAAATCTGATTTCAGTGGTATTTCAATGTTGTATCCTGTAATTTTAGAAACTGGAAGTAATAATAACTAAGTTTTCAGGCAGTATCACATCTCTTGTCAGGATGTTGGAATATATCTTAAGCAGAATTGAAGTATCTTACTAATTAAATGCTTCTGGCTACAAGATGCAGGCCAAAAGTATTTTATCTGCTAAAATCCACCATTAATAATCTGCAGCAGGCAGACCATCTGATACCAGCAGCCGTCTTCAGTTTATAGCTCATATAAATTTTACAAATACGGAAACAAGAAATGTATGCCTGAAACTATAAAACAATACAATACGCAAACTGCAATCAGGCATAAACTACTGCTTTATGAGATAAAACTTTATCTCCAGTACTCCGTCCGATCATCAAAAGATGCAACTTAATAGTTGTGCATAAACAAGACCTCGGCTACATTTCAGATTAAGTGTTTCAGCTTTCCAGCCAATTTTATTCTCAACCAAATGCAAAATTAGAACTTTATGACTTTCAATCAGTAACAGCACAACAATTTACACACACTTACATGTGTGCGCACATCTGAGGCAGCAGCTGTGTTTTTATTTAGTATGATTAGGGTCTTTTTGTGTCGCTGTGTGAATCACAGAGCTTATCAGCGCAGAATACCACACACAACAGCTACCCTGCAATATCTTGTAAGGGTGTGTGTGTCAGAGTGTATCCCCCAATTTCTTTTTAGAAACAACACTTCGAGGTGGCACTGATGAGTCAGCTTTGCCAGAATAGAAGGATAACTATTATAGAGATGAAGAAATAACTGTGTTCTCTGTTTTATTACCCCCCTTCTCTGCCTGTCACCATGTTTCTGTGATCGGTTACCTCACAAATGTTCCCTGTCTGGCTCTTCTCTCACCTTGTGTTCTCCCACAAGAAACAAAGTTGCACAGCTGACTTTATTCTAGACGCCTTTTTTTGGTCTTTAGGGTGGCGCATTAAAACTTTTAGTAACTGAATCCAGCTGAAGTCCAGCAGCATGGTCAAAGTTTGTAGAAAAAAGCGGGTTTAGAGTTAAACTGGTGGATAGTATCGTAGATTTGGCCAATGCCTGTTTCTGAAGGCTTACTTACAACCCAACATCTGTGCCTCTGATTGTAAGATCTCACCTCCACAGCGCCTCACCAACTTTCTGACAGGGATTACACACACAAGCAATCAGACATGGTTAGATACGGTTAGATGTGTGCGTAAGAAAATCATCTGGTTTTCATTTACCGAAGAATGAATAACTGTAAAACAAGCTTAATTTTATCCACAGACATTTGAGAAGTACGCTGATGGAATTAAGCTATTTCATCAGTGTAAAAGCTGAAAGCTAAAGAGGTGAAAAAGCAGTGAGCAGCAATGAGTCTTGAACTGAGCCAAAGAATGCAAACATTTAGAAGCTGAGCATAATTCATCCAATTTTAATTTCCTCTTAGATGTCCTCTGAAGCATGTCCCTTGATGGCATGTTCGTGTTCAGTCTTGTAAGCTGTTACATTATGAACTTGCATTCATCAGGCCAACAAGTTATGTCAACATGGAATACACAGCCTTAGCCCTTCATGTCATGACCCATCTTGTAATCTTGTGAGATCCTGCTTGTGTCATGATGTGCAATTGGTTGTCACAACAGGCAGGCGAGTGGTGCGAGCCAATCACGTTGCGTCCGCCCAATGAGGCCACCTCGTCCACTCCGGTGCAGTACTGGCAGCACCACCCTGAGAAGCTCATCTTTCAGTCTTGTGACTATGAAGCCTACGTGAGTCTTACACTTTCACCTTACTTCACTCTTGTTCATGTGTATTCACAATTCATATGTTTGTATTTGCATGTAGGCCTTCAACTAATGATTGTTTTCATTAGCGATTAATCTGTGGATGATTTTCTTCATTAACTGATTGTTTTGCATATGAAATGTCAGAAAATAATAAAAAATGTCCAAAAAAAACAGACCCAAAAACAAAAGAGATCCAGTTAACGACTATAGAAGACTCTGCAAACGCTTACGTCTAGGAAGCTTAAACCAGTGAATTTTTGGTATTTTTGCTTAAAAAAACAACAACAACAAAAAAAAAAACTTACACGGTTTATCAATAATCTAAATAGTTGCCTGTTCACTGGCTTGATTAAGTGACTTATCAGTACACTTAGGTAATAACATTAAAGATAAACGAAACTCAACTTCACCTTTCAGCCAAAACTGCACTCATTTATTCTCAGCACTTTGATAAATTTAGACCTTTGCCAGTTACATAAAGGGTGTTATATATCCGTGTTGCCACGGATACAGACTTGCACAGCTTATCATCATCCAGACTGGAATTATTACTTTCTTTGAGCAGGTAAAACAGTGCAGAAAAGCAATATGAGATTTGGTATCTCAGAGATGCACATTCTGCTTGGTTTGGAGGCTCTATGGTAAAGACATGGAGTACATGTGAGCAAGACGATTAAGTAGAAAGAGCCAGAGAAGGAGAGGAAAAGATAGCTGGAGAGAGAGAGAGAGAGAGAGAGAGAGGAAAAAAAATGATTACGAGAAAATAGGAAGGCCAAAGAGAAATCAAATGTGATGCTGAAATCAGGTATGAATGGAAGCAAGAAAAGATGAGATAGAGGCAGTGAATAAGAGATAAGTATCCCAAGAGCATGTGTTCCCTCAGTCAAAAACCTCTCCTCTTCTGTTTTCTCACCTCCAAAAGATTGATAGCAACAGCGTGGACCATTGGGCCTCTGACAGATGTACAACTACACAGGCAATGTGTTTTGGCTGGATACTGGAGAACCCACAATGGGTGGGCAGGTGGGGGGGTGGGAAAATATGGAGGTGCTTTCATGGAGCCGCTTATGACAACATCTCTAATGCTCGATGTCCCAGGACAACAAGCTCCAGAAAGCTCAGAAAGTGAGATAAATGAGGAGGAGCCGCAACAGAGGGGTAGGCAGAGCGCTCATAATGAATATTGGCAAACTGTAGGAGGAAATGGAGAGTGAATAAGAATAAAATAATGGATAAGACAGTGATGAGAGGGAAAGAGCAAAGAGAGGTGTGTGTTGTGTTTGTGTTAGTAGAGAAGGCAGGATGGTAAAAAGCCAAAAGGACAGAATAAAGGATACATCAGCACTGTTTTCATTTTCATCTCGGGCTCATAATAAACAAAGCTCCACTTTCAGCACCACCTCAGATGACATCATAACTTTATTATGTCTGCTTTACAACATGAGCTTGAAAATCTTATCTGAAGTTATTACACATCCATTTCCCGTAACACCCTGCAGACATTCTAACATCATTACCACACTCCAAATCATTAACAGCCAATGTTATCTCAACTTTGACTCTGCATACTTTTTTTATATAAACACCAAAAGCTTCTGTAGATACACTGAATATACAAAATATTACGGAATACCTCCTGGTATTAAATTGCAGCCTATTTTTACTTATCTATTCCTTTATGACTAGGGTACACTTTCGGTTTTAATCTATAAAGGATAATGGCTTTAACCTGGATTGCTCCTTCGTGAAAAGAGTAATCGTCTTGTAAAAGTAATCATTTTGTACAAATTTCCACACCAGCTCCGTTCAAGCTCTGATACCACAGATATTCTCGTGATTACATTTTTCTATTCTTCTTCTCCATCATAAATTAATGTTAATATTAAAGTTGGTCAAACAAATTACTTGTCCCAAGTTTCAGTTGTACCTTGTATTTACTGCTCATTAGCAAATGTTGGCATGCTAACAAACTAAGCTTAGATGATGGACATGGTAGGACCTGCTACACATCAGTATATTAGCATTGTCACTCTGTTTGTTTCAGCATGCTTTATTCTTTCTTTTGGAACCCCATTAGCTTTCACAAAGTGATTGCTAGTCTTCCTGGGTCCATGCTGATGTTAGCATTTAACTCTAAGTACAGCCTTACAGAGCAGCTAGCGTGGCTGTTGACACTTAGTCTTGCAATGTTAGAGAAATCTTGGAATCTTATCTGAATCTAATGAAGGACTTGTGTACACCAACAATTACTTCCACAGAGACGTGATAGACAAGGCAGCAGCTGGTCTAAAATGCAACCACAATGCAATTTCTAGGAAAACTGCCAGCAGCCCTGCCCTAACAGCGATTTAAGACTGTAGCTTGAATCAAGATGAAGTATTACCAAGCCCAGATGACCTCCCTCTGATCCGCCAAGGTTCAGACTCCTCAAAAAAAAGTTTCTTTATGCTACAAAATCAGTGAGTCATCATGCAAAGCAATATGCCCAAAAGGTTTTGCCTCCGTAATCATATATATCGCTAATCAAATATAAAATAAATCCTGCAAGGTGAATATACAATTTTGAAGTTATTTACTGTAGATGAAAAAGCTGTAAATTTTTTTTCCTTCTAATCCTCTAAAAGCCTTGTTAGGGTCCCATTTTAAGGACTAAGGCTTCTGCCATAAGCTGGAGGGGTGCTGCAAGGTGGGCAAAGTCACACCCATTAAGTGCTCTAATGTCAAATAAACATTGCTTCTATAAAACACTGTCACCATTTCTGGCTTCTTTATTAAATCAGATACTGTGTGCAAAGTGTCTGACCATGAAGTTGTATCTGGAGAGAAGGATCTGTCAGACTGCGTTGGTAATGCCGGTACATTCAGTCAAACTCCATGTTGGTACAGCTGTCACAGAGTGGTATATTCCATAATTAATACTATAAATTAAACACGCACATTTTTACATTTTTGTCCATTTATTTCATCAAGACAAAACAGATGAATGAAGACAACACAAGCCCTTTATATTTGAAACACTTCAACAACCATTGATTGGATTTATCATGTAAAAATGTCGAACATTTCCTGGTTTAAGCCTTTCAAATGTTAGACTTTGCTGCTGTTACTAAACTTTGGGAAGTCCACTAGAATTCTTAGAAAAGGTTTAATCATGCTTGTCTGCACAGCGTGATTTCATAAAGACTGGCCTGGGTGTCTGGCAGAGATTAGGAGGTTAATATGGTTATAATGTTTTGTATACAGCCATAACCAGACATTGACATACTTCTATATTCTCCTGAGCTTATGTTTTTGTGTCTTTTCACAGTACCTTGGCTCTATGCTGGTGAAGGAGCTGAGAGGGACAGAGTCCACACAAGACGCTTGTGCCAAAATGAGGGTAAAGCACAGCCTAATATACTTTACTTCTGCTTTTGTAAGGAAAGATCCAACTAACATTACTAAAATGTATTGCTGAAATCTGGAAACACAGTGACATCAGGCAGATTGTATCATGTATGGATGATTGAAGGGAGGAGCAACAATTGTTTTTTCGTATATCAATGTTAAGGCAGTTAACTACTATTATAACTAAGATGTTATCTCCAAAATGTAAGAAGCTGCGCCCTACTGTGCATTTAGAGACGCTTCTGTTGGAGCAGCATATTGACCTGCTGAGCCCCTTTAATCACTATGAGTGACGAGTGAATTTTAAATCCTAAATTTAAAACCAGACACCCCACATCTCCACCCCCACATTCTCAATATGCCTGCTCACCAAAACATTGTTCTCTGCTCCTTCAGAGTAGTTAATGTTATGGATATGGTTTGGTTGTAATATGAAAGATTAGACAATCATGGTAAATGAAATGTGATGCTGTGAAGTTGTCA
>JAQQZW010000015.1:12883508-12894423 GCA_029814745.1 Zanclus cornutus | reverse complement strand
TGCTGTAGTTTGCATTTGCCAAGTTTAGTCTGCCCCCTGCTGGCTCATGTGCAAAATAATAGAAACAAACTCCTCATAGTGAAGACATACAAGATGATCATTGCCCATCTTTTTGTCCCTTAGGACCTGACATCAGCACTGACCAGGAAGATCACATTGAAGACCCCTCTCATCTCCTCCCCCATGGATACAGTCACAGAGTCTGCCATGGCAATCGCTATGGCGGTAAGACACCGCTTTGCCAAAACTGCTCAAATATTTATACAAATTGCTCATAAATTCTAAAATCAATCTTTTGTTCCTTTTTTGGTAGTTAATGGGAGGTATTGGCATCATTCACCACAATTGCACACCAGAATTCCAAGCCAATGAGGTCCGCAAGGTTAAGGTAAACCATGATTATCCTTTATATGTACAAAGAACTATTTTCAAAATCTTATTTGTGTTTTATGTTTAGCTATCAGCATGTTGTAGTTATGTCAAATACTCACTAATCAAGTTTGGTTTTAGTAGAATTAGTAGTAAGAGAGTTATTATTGTTGTTTACATTGTCTTGTTGTCATCACACTTTTGTTTTCCTAAGCACTAACCTTAACATAAACTATACCATTGACCTTTCTTGTTATCTTGTTCCTGCATAGGTTATGGTAATTGTCTTCCATCTGTGTGGATTTTTGTGTGTGTGTGTGTGTTGTTTATGTTTGTAACTGTTGTTTGGTTGTGTTTGCATATTAATCATTAATAATCGTTGTATGTCCTGCGGGTGGTGTTTGGTTTGGCACTGCTTTTGCTGCTTTGCAAAAATAAAGAGAAAAGATAAAACATTAATTATGTTTGGTTTGGTATCTCTTGGTTTCCAGAGGTTTGAGCAGGGTTTTATCACAGACCCAGTTGTGATGAGTCCACGCCACACAGTCGGGGATGTGTTTGAGGCCAAAGTAAGACATGGCTTCTCTGGTATTCCTGTCACAGAGACGGGCAAAATGGGCAGCAAACTGGTGGGCATTGTTACCTCCAGAGATATCGACTTCCTTTCCGAGAAAGACCACGACAAACCTCTAGAGGAGGTGGGTATTTTTTTGTTTTTTTTTAGGGAACTGTATGTCCATCACTTCGAAAATATATTGTCATCACTCTTTTGGTTATTTTTTTACATGAAATGATCTCAAAGGCCATGACAAAGAGGGATGAGTTGGTAGTAGCTCCAGCCGGCGTTACACTGAAAGAGGCCAATGATATTCTGCAGCGCAGTAAAAAAGGTAAATAAAATGTATTGCTTGACAGCAGCTTTTCTTGTTGGATTTTGGTCCCTCATGTAATTTAATGACCTCACTTCCACTTTTTCTGTTTCCAGGCAAACTTCCCATTGTAAATAATAACGACGAGCTGGTGGCAATCATTGCCAGGACAGATCTAAAGAAGAACAGGGACTATCCCCTGGCCTCCAAAGACTCTCGCAAACAGCTGCTGTGTGGCGCCGCCATTGGCACCAGAGAGGACGATAAATACAGACTGGACCTGTTAGTGCAGGCTGGAGTAGATGTTGTTGTACTGGTAGGTGTTATTAGTATGGCTCCTTCTATTTCTTGAAATGCCCACTGAAGCTTTAGAGTCTAAGCATATAGTTGGTGCGTGCTTCCACAAAAAACTCTGTAGTTCATGTTCTTCTTTTTACTGAAACTTTCTTCTTCAGATACAAAAATAAAAACTTCACAAAAATATTACACAAACATGATAAGCACTAAATGTGGCAAGAGGAGTACAGTAACAGTAATAGCACAGTCAAAGACTAGTGTGCTCTCAATGGCTCTGTAGCTTCAATTAAACCTCTGACAAGCACAGGCAAGCTTATTATACATTTAAGCCAATCAGAATCCAGGGCTGTACACAGTCATGATTGGTCCTAATTAAGGATACTGCAACAAAACTATGGAAATGCTAAACCTTAGCAAATTAAATATGGCAAATATGAGATGTTAACTATTTTAATATTGTGTTAATGGATCTATCCAGTGTTCTGGTTAATTCTTATCTTATTACTGGTGCCAGTTTTCGTGACTGTGTGAGAAGGCTTTGACCGCAGCCAGGTTATTGTTTGAGCAGAGGTTCCCTAAAAGTACATGAAAGTGTATTCAGTTCCACTGATAAACAGGAAGTGTAGGAGAGTTTTATGGAAGATTAACAGTGGTGCATTATGGATCAAATATGGTTGAAATTCCATGACTCAACATATGATAACTTACCGGGAACTTTGTGTTTTTATATAATTAAGTTTTATACATACTTAAATCTGGAAATCGACTAAAGTTATAGAAAGCATTGTCTAAATGTACATTTTTCATCTGCATGTTAAATATGCAAACTGCATGCATCCTTTAGCCCCTTAAGACTGCTAAATCCTCAGATCTAACGACATTGTACTGAAATCTTGAATGTTTTTGCATCCGTAGGACTCTTCACAAGGCAACTCAGTGTATCAGATCAACATGATAAATTATATTAAACAAAAGTATCCAGACTTGCAGGTGGTGGGAGGAAATGGTGAGTCTGTTGAAAAAGGTAACATTTGAGTAAGCTGCTGTTGCTGCTGCTGTTGTTGTTGTTGTTGTTGTCGTCTCTATTAATATTTACTTACAAATGGCAATAAAGTATTAGTCAATGGGCTTTGTTTTTTTTACACACAGCCTTTTGTGCCTTTTTGCCAACTTTCTTAAGTCAACAAAGTATAATAGTTTGCACACATTTACCGAGCATTTTTATTCTTTTCCCTCACCCACAGTGGTTACAGCAGCCCAGGCCAAGAATCTGATCGATGCTGGTGTTGATGCGCTGAGAGTTGGCATGGGCTGCGGCTCCATCTGCATCACGCAGGAAGGTACTCACCCTTATTTTTCAAAGCCATATCATGAGCAGTTTCAAAATATCTCCTCTTTATTGATATAAGAGTACCACAAGAGTAGAAATGAAAATTCATGTGAGATGATAATTGATGTCTGTCGCTATGTTGATCCAAAACATAATGCTGTGGCCATGTAACTGCTAGCTTAGAATGTAAATACAGGGAACAGTATGTATAAATCTTGAACTGTAGCACATCAGTCCTAACTGTACCTGTTTCTAATCTGTCTTCGGGCTACAGTGAGAAAGAAAAGGCTATCAGTTGCTAATGGTAACAAATACCCTGAGACCACTCCTAGTTGTCATGGTGATCTGCCAAGGCCCCATTCTGGGTTGCCATGGGGACCGGCCTCTCATGCTCAGACTGGGTCACGTTCAGCAACAAGAACAGAGGAGACATGTTGCAGCTAAAGGACATGAACATAATATTTCATATTATCTCTGTTAGATTAACCAGTGAAATGAATGTTGATTTTTAACTTTCAAGCTGATATGTTTGTCCCAGCAGTCTGAACTGACTTGTGTTTCCATGGCAGCCATGTTAGATATGTTTTCTGCCTTCTAGTCATGGCATGTGGGAGGCCACAGGGGACCTCGGTGTACAAGGTAGCAGAGTACGCTAGGCGCTTCGGTGTGCCAGTCATCGCTGACGGTGGCATTCAGACTGTGGGCCATGTGGTGAAGGCTCTGTCTCTTGGCGCATCGACTGGTGAGGTTTCAAACATTATGACACAGGCCTTATCAAATAGTCATATTTAATACAACTTGACAATCATCAAATCGAAATCTAATCTTCTGTAAGAACAAAGCTGTTTGTCGCAGCAGTGAGGAGGTTAGATTTGATGATGCAAAAACACACACAATTCTGTCCGGTCTCCCACTCCAGTTATGATGGGCTCGTTGCTAGCGGCAACCACAGAGGCTCCAGGAGAGTATTTCTTCTCAGACGGCGTGCGACTGAAAAAGTACCGTGGTATGGGCTCCCTGGACGCTATGGAGAAGAGCACCAGCAGCCAGAAACGCTATTTTAGGTATGTGGGAGGCTAAATGTGCTAAAAAGCCAAATTCCAAGAGCAGCTGTGTACAATGCTGTGATTCCATCTCAGGAATATTGATTGATGTGTTTCCACAGTGAGGGCGACAAGGTGAAGGTAGCCCAGGGTGTGTCAGGCTCGGTCCAGGACAAGGGCTCCATCCACAAGTTTGTACCTTACCTGATAGCCGGTATCCAGCATGGCTGCCAGGACATCGGGGCAAAGAGTCTTTCTGTCCTTCGGTGAGTAGTGTGTGTGTTTGTTTGTGTGAAAAGCTTGTTTGAGGCAGATTTGACCTTTTTAACGTGAATTTTATTTTAAATTGTGTGTATCTTTGTCAGTTCCATGATGTACTCCGGAGAGCTGAAGTTTGAGAAGAGGACAATGTCTGCACAGGTGGAAGGAGGAGTTCATGGATTACACTCGTAAGTGCAAAATCACGCAAACTTGACATGTTACGTTTGCTGCAATAAACAAGAGTAGCAGAATACACTCCACAATCCATTTTGTTTGACTGGCCATAAATATGAGACTTTACTTCGTCCTCTGCATGGTTCATGCACAAAAGAACTATTATTTGAAGGTTATTATTTGTTAAACTTGTTGCTATGAAAATTGAAGTAATATATATTTGTTATTGCCAGTTGTAAAAAAAAAACGAACAACCTTTTAATGGGAAGTTAGTGTCACTTGTAGAGTTAGAAACGATGTGTCTTTATCACAGCGAGAGCAGGTTATTTAATCTGCCAGTTCCGGAAACAGGAATGGGAACTCTAAGCTGTGGTTTCTTGGTTGACTCTCATAGGAGATGTCCCCGTTATGTTGCTAAGAAACAGCTTGCGTCCTGTTACTGCTGCACTTCCTGTTCAGTGTTGACAGTAGCAAACAAATGCTGCAATGGAAGTTGAACCTGCTCTTTAGTTGCAAGACAGAGGGGACAAAGCAGCATAAGCGAAATAGCATTTTCAGTTCCTGGTAGTATTAGCTTTACTAGTGGCAGGTTTAGAAAGTCTTTCTAGGTTTAATAAAAGATGACAAATGCTAGTTTTTCCTGTTACTCCAGTATTTGCTCTTGTGCAAATGTAGCTTAGCAGTTTTCTTCCAAATACATTTAGAAAACTTTCAGAACAGTTAAATGCAGTTTGCTGAGACACAGTTTTCGTTGTTGTAGCAGAAATACACATTTATATTAGAGCAGGCGCTGATTTCTCTCCGATTTTTTTATTTTTTTTTCCCCACACAGTTACGAGAAGCGACTTTACTGAACGGGGGATAAAGTGCAGATCATCAGTGCACGTGACAAACCCAATCTAACAGTGACCAAATGTTAAATCGACACTTCTGCTAAAATGCGCACCACCCACTACATCCTCTCTGCACTTCCCTGCATCGTACTCCCTCTCTCTGATCTAAGCCAGCGGCTTTGNNNNCTTTGGGGAGGAAAGAGGCAACGTAGCGAAGTGAGAACCTTCAAACTGACACCCAACTCTCTGAACACCTGGGATTTTGCACTCAAGAAGTGGCGCATCAGGGTTTTCGGAATGACATACACATCTGTAACTCGAGTATGCAGCCGATCCCAATTTTGCGTATGTGTTGATAGTAGTGAGAGAATGAACTGTCTGCGTGTTTGGTGAATTTTGAGTGCGTGAAGTAGTTTAAAATGTGTGTTGGGACAAACAAAGTGAAGGTGCACTGTGGTTGTGTATCCTGTTAATATTAGTGAGTCTGAAACAGCCATGGTGCAGATCCCATCAGCATTTTTTTTGGCTTTTATGTGACCCACGCTTACCAGCACGCTCCCTGTCGGAAGCCTCCCACATCCCTGTTCTTGAACACACTAGTGCATACATGCAGAAAACAAGACACAACACTGGTCTCTCTCTGTGCAGTGTCAGTATTTCATTGCAATCTTACTTTGTTTGCATTTTGAAGTCAACACAGGTTTAAGCTACTTAATGTAAAGTAGCTGCTTATATTTCAGTGCATATTGTTTACTTCTGTGTTGTGGATCCTGAGGTACAAATTATTGGCTGTGGCAATTATCCTGTCGATTTTGTGTCTTTCACCTACCATCAGCAGACCGAACCCAAACCCACAGTTTGTCCCTCTGTGGACGTTCATTTCCCTTTCAAAGACATCTTGAGCCAAATAGTCAGTGTCCCATCTCAGTGCAGTGTTAATATGACATATGTTGAGCACAGAAGGGACCAAAAGGTGAAGAATGAGGTATGTTTAAATGAAAAAAGAATCTAAAATGTGTCAAATCAATCAAAAAATAGTTCGGAATGTGGACAATTTCTCTTACTGTAATTTGAATACTTTTAGAAGAAAAAAACCTTTATATTATCCCTGTATAGTCTTGGGTGCGTTGAATTGAGCATGTTTTTGATATGCATGTTTGTTTTTTCACTAAGCCAAACATGTCTATATTTATATTCTGCTTTATTGTAATTGCATACATACTGCCAAGTGCATTTACACTTCCTCTGACACTCTTCTTTTGTAACTTCAAAACCAAAATTGGCGCAACAAGTGGCTTCTTACCTTGTCACATGTTCATTTCTGCATTCTCACAGTGTGGCATAGGTTCTCTTGGGTAGGTTTATTTTTTTGATTTATTTGTTACTTTAAACCAGAGATATGCCTTGAACCAGGGATGGATAAAGGCTGCACAGCTCAATGATAATGCATAATGCTAAACTCTCGCCTCCTTTTCTTACTATGGAACAGTATCGCTGTGTCTGTTATCATTCAGCTTATGTAGGACTATGCTTTTCTAACATTTTCATTCTGGATGTCACTTTGGTCAGATGTAATTGTTTTTTTTATTAAAAAGTCTCAGATTGTATGAGTTGAGTTGCTTTCTCTAACCTGCTAATGTACTTCACCCTGCACAGGGTTCACTTGACTAAAAGCTTTGCAATTCAACTAGATTGCAGGAAAATGTACAAGAAAATTGTGGAGAAACATAGACTGATCTGCCACAAAATTAAAACCACCTGCCTAATATTGTGTAGGTCCCCTTTGTGCAACCAAAACAGCTCTGACTTATTGAGAGATGGACATGGACCTCTGACGTTGTCCCCTGGTGTCTGGCACCAGGGCATTGGTTGCAGATCCTTGAAGTCCTGTGTGTTGCAGGGTGGCGCCTCCATAGATCAGACTTGTTCCAACTTGTTACGTTTATTATAATGGCATCTGGGAAATTTCAGGCCAAGTTGACGCCTTGATCTCTTTGCCATGGTCCTCACATCATTCCTGAGTAGGTTTTGTGGTTTGGAAGGGCGCATTTTCCTGCTGCAGGGGCCGCTGCCATCGGGACTACCGTTGCCATTAGGGAGTGTAAGTTTCTGCAACAATGTTTTAGTGGGTGTTGCATGTCAAAGTGGCATCCTGATAATGCCAAGATCCATGGTTTCCCAGCAGAGCGTTGCATTGTTACGAGAGGATCAGCGTTCAATTCACTTAACCTGTCAGTGGTTTTAATGTTGTGGCTGATTGGTATATAACTATATTCAGTTATAAATGACAGCTGCGTGTTTTCCATTTCACATCTAAAGAGAAAATTCAGGTTTATGAAATGTCTTTTGTGAAGTACTGAGTCCCTTTGGCCCATCTAAAAAGCACAAATATAGTGTTAAGTCAGATACTAAGTTTACACTTTTTTTTTCTTTGTTTTGGTGTTGCACTTTTTTATTATTTTAGCTTCAGTGTATTGCAATTTGTTGCCAGAACACAATGGCAGCTTCTGCAACCACCAACCAAAACAATAAACAAGGGCTTTTTAGATGGACTGAAAAGACTTGGTATTCAGCAATACCATAAAGGGTTTTTGAGGAATATCACTTCAGAACATGTTTACAGTAAAACACTCAACAGAGGAAAGTTGCTTTTGCTGTTCAATACGGTAAATAAAAATAAACAAATCAAACTCTGTATGGACTACTGTCTTATTGAATATGAGTTGCAAAGTCACATCGCCAGATATCACCTGGAACCATCAGTCAAAGAACCCAAATGTTATAAAACAAACTTTATTAAACAATGTGTTGAGCACAGTTATTTTTAACATAAATAAATTAGTAAGCCAGTCATAGAGGATGCTCTTAGTGTATGTAGAAGCACAATCCATTGGTTATAAATGTAGGAAGATAAAGGTTATATGGTGTATGTGTGTTTTACCAGTAGAGGGCACTGCTGCACTACAACTGCAAGTAAGATGTGTGGCATATTGGTATAGACACTTTATATTTTGTCAAACTTAACTTCTGATCCCATTTATTCAGCATGATATTTAATGACAATGGTATTTGAAAAGGTAGGACTTCAGTAGTATTTAATAAGTGCTTAATTCAGTCACAGTAATAGCTATTGGAATGTTGGAATGCAATAAAAACATTTGTACAAATAAATTCCCATTATCTCCACTCAGTAAAATGTTACTACTCTTTTGACTAAATCAAACTTCACCAGCCTTTATCAAACATGTAAAAGTTACAAATTACCTTTTGGCTTTTGACATTCTTGGCACTTAGACCCTCATGGACGTTCATTAGTAACATAAGAAAGATCATCCAACCTCCAAAACTTTATTTTGGCAGCTATAGGTATTTTATGTTGTAGACAAAAGCTACCATGCACTACCAAATAGGCTTTAAAAAACCTTGATGGTCAACTTTCAACACAAAGCAGACACTCCCCTTTACTAAGTCCTCCATGTAACCCTTGTTTGACCAGACTGTCCTTTATAAATCAATAGTCTCACTGCAGATGCTCAAAGCGTCAATTTGTCTGCAAACACTGATGAACTAATCCTGCACAGATCTGTCTGCATCAGACGACATGTCCAAGTCCAGGCTCTCCTGTGAGGCTGTGCCCAGTGTATGATAGTGCCTCTGTGGATCAGCATGGCCCTGGTGGTCAGAGGACAGCACATTGCCTGTAACCCCCTGCTGGAAAAGCTGACAAGCTTGTCTTTCTGGGCTCGGGCAGAGGACTAGTGAGGAGTCTCCAAGAGAGGCTCTGTAGAGGGAACAGGAGGAAGAGCTGCCTCTCCAGCGTTCAGGAGATGAACAGCTGGAGGAAGAGGACAGGGAAGAAGATGGTGGAGCTCCTACATCAGTGTCTCCTTGAGATTGGGCACAAGGGAGGTTGAGCGGTTGAGAGGCCATCTCCACACAGGAAGAAGTCCGATAAAGGCCAGGGTCAGCTGAGAGAGGATCACAGACGCCATTGCTGTGAAGCCCACAGTGGTTGTTTATGGATAGATCACTGCAGCGAATAGGCCTACCAGGGCTAAAGAGGCTCATGGGAAAGAGTGCCTCACTGAAGAGCGCCTCATCTATGCTTCTACGCAGGTTGATGGGTGAAGGTGGCCTCAGGTCTGTGGTGGAGTCACTGGTAAACGAAGATCCACCAGAGGGCTCTTCGCCTCCTCCATCCCCAGGTTTATCTGAACCCTGTAAGTCCAAATCTAAGTCAAGGTCTCTGTATGCCAATGCTCGGTTGCTGTGGTAGAGAAGGTCTAGGCCATTTATACTACTGCCAAGCCTCTCATCCATCAGAGTGTAAAGAGGAAGGCTTTCAGTCTCTCCAAGCCCAACCGTATCGACAATGGCGAGCTTCTCCTGCTGGCTCAGGGACCACTGGTAGCTCCCAGGCAGAATGGGTGACTTGGACGCCAACAGTTCAGTCCAGCAGCTCCCTGCAGCTGGAAGGTGGTCAGAACAGTAGACTGGTTGTGCAACCACCAATGCTAAGGTGAGACACACCCCTAGCTCACACAGTCTGCAGCTAAACTGAAAAGCCCACCAGGGCCAAGGAAGGAAGACCTCCTCTCCACCTGCAACACCCATAGCATTAAGAATTGCATATAACTGCAGTCCGGCACTTGCTAAAGAAAACAATTCTGAAAGACAAACAGTTACAGCTGCACGATCCCAGTCCCGGCTTTCAGCAAAGGGACAACGGTTGTAGCGCTCAGCAGGTGTAGGAGATGTGTTATTCAGGTGGTAGATGTGCTTTGAATCTGCACGCACATATATGTAGAACACAAAATAGGCAACAGACAGAAACGTGGCCAGTGCTACAAAGGCTCCACGGGAGATGAGTGAAAGAAATAGGCAAAGGGGAGGCTTTTCCTGGTAAAACTTCAGAAGCGTCACTGGTCCAAATGCAGCAGCAAAGTGCAGAAAAACCAGGCAAGCCAGGAAACAGGGTCTTTGGAAGGCGGAGTAGGAAAGCTGCATTCTTGAACGCATGGAGAGGAGAAGAAAAACCAGACCGAAAGCTGCGGTCAAGCAGGGAAACGGTGCTTCATAGAGCATCAGTGAGGCCTCTGTGGAGGGTAACCGGTCCTGGTGGCCATAGGCATCGTACAGGAGTGAGAAAGATCTGGTGCAACCAGCAGCTAGTAGAAACAGGCTGACCAACGCAAAATAGCCACACCCTGATGGGCATCGTAGTGGCAAGCAGAGCAGATTGAGTGCTGAGGCTAGTGTTAGCAATGCAAAGGCACAACCAACACCATAAACATGTGCCTCCCAGGCCAGGCCCCAAACTGCAATGGCACTGTTCCAGTCAGTGTACAGTGGCACCAACATGAGTGGAGCTGGGATTATGAAGGAGTTGATTGATTGGTTCTTGGTAGTGGTGTTTTGTGTGGGCTTAACGTCTGAGGACACTGTGGAGTCTGCGGTGTCGGAGAGGTTGCAGATCCCCGAGCGCTCTTTATTGCAATCTGGAAGGAAGGTGATATCGCTGTCCGTCAGGCTGAACATCCACTCTTCAGTGTACAGGGGAATATGGGGAGTTTCAGGGGAAATGCCTGGAAAGAAAGTAGAAATTCAATGATCAAATTGGTTTTGAATGGCTGGTTGGCTAAATAAGATAAATGTCTTAATGAGTAACTGAAAAGAAAGGGATAAAGAAACTCCAAAAACTTGGAAATTACCGTAGCTGTAAACATCTACTTTTAAATC
>JAQQZW010000015.1:12731410-12742031 GCA_029814745.1 Zanclus cornutus | reverse complement strand
CACCCATATTCCCTGGAGGATTATGATGTAGGATTATCCACCCGTGGACTGCTTTGGGCAGTAATGGTTTTATACAGTCTGTAACAGGATTAAAAGCATCTGATTAACTAAATAATGGTAATAAAATCATGCAGATACTAAACTAAAAAATGAATCATGAAAAGGTGATTCATGATTGATGGCAGATATTTTCCTAAAAGCAGCAAGAAAATACCTATTGCTGAAAGGAGTAATGGAATATTAGTTTTTTTTATATTCCAACTGCACATTTTTAGTCTAATAAAACATGATGAGGAGAGGACTAAACTTTATCAAATTATGCCTTAGCTTCTTTTTTAAGCAAGCAGGGAGAACCATGTGATGTTCTTTGGATTATGTTTTATATAAATAACATTGCCAATGCTTCAAGTGGATGCCAGTTGTTTACACTGGAGAAGAGGCTTACAGGCAGGAAGCCATGTGTGTTTACTGGGTTCGGGGGTTGTCTTTTGGAGAGGGTTTCTGTCTGTGAGGTGCCTGGGCTCTGGAGAGCTCTTAATGAGCGCTGATCGTGTTAGGCATGGCATCAGGAGAAAAAGGCGCTTTCGTTGCTATATTCTCTCACACATGTGTAAACAGACGTACCGAAATATACATGGAGATATACATATGCATTTAAGCATGTTGCAGACATTGGCATTGTATGTTCTCACATCTCTGGTAGCAACCAGACAAAGCGAAGAACAGCAAAGTTGTCCAAATAATTACTTTTTGCAGTTACTTAGGTGTGTGTGTATCTAAAGGGGGGATACTGAAGCTTTTATATCCCTACAAATCCCCACAATCCTATTTCCCTTGGTCCTTTTCTCCTCATATCTCTTAGCAACCTCTTTCTTCAAACAGCTTGTATCTCTCATACTGTCGATCTCTATCTCTGCTCGCTCTGCTTCATCTCCCTTCTCATTTGTCTTTCTTGTACTCTTGCTTTTTCTCTCCACACTCTTCTCTTTCTTCCAATCTCTGTGTCCTTCTCTTGTTATCAGTCTAATTCTGTAAACTCTTTGTATTTGTATCTTTAAAAAAATAAAAATGAAAACCTCAAGCACCAGAATCTCTGGGAGTTTCTCCCAGTTGTTGCTGGAGCTCCAGAATGCATCTGTTTCACTAAACTCTGGCGCCCAAAGTAATTAAAATGTTGCTGGAACAAGTGAAGTCCTTGAACCTCCGCCTCTCTCAATCCTTCTCTCTCCCTGTTGCCATGGTGCTCCAGGCAACCAGTACAACGTGTGGTAAGCCACCCGCCACGGCGTTCCATTACAGAATGAGTGCTGCCGCTCTCTCTCAGTTTCTCCCTCACTCACTCTATTGCTCTTGAGAAAGTGTGTCATGATTTTCTCTCAGCAGCCCCCATCTTCTTGACTTCAAACCTGGCAAAAGAAGTTATGTGCTTATTTCTGCCCTTTTTTTGAAGAACAGCATTGTCTTAACCTTATCACAATGTTTGGAATCACAATCCAATTAACAAGTATAGTAATCGAAGAAATAAATCAGAATGTGTTATATGCAGAGAAGGGTTCTGAAAACGCCAGCCAATTTGGTGTTTGAATGATGGTGGTATTATAGAGTATTATTGAAGTAGTCTGTCCAAAATGGAAGGACTTGCAGCCAACAACAAAGCAATGGCCAAATTAGAAAGAAACTATATGATTTTTGCTGAACATTAATTATTGTGACATTAGTAGAATGCATTAAGTGCATTTGTTAACTTGTAGGTCAACTTTCCTCAGGTCACTTCATCCCTGCATTATCACACCCTGTCTTCCATTCAGCCCCTTGTAAAACCAATGAGCTCTGCTGCACCTCCATGGACTGATGACTTTGCGAAGGTAGCGCCACTAATGAGCTGAAATCAGCAACTCATGAGCATATAGCAGAGGGGCTTCACTCCTAATACCCAGAAGATAAAATACACTGCTATTTACCCCCAGACCTTCTTTGACCTAAGAGCATCCTTCTTCAAACACCCACAAAGCACATGACTCATCATCCCCACCAAAGCAGCATCTGATTAACTCCAACACTGCAGTCATGGCATGTGTGTGGATGCTGGCAATGAGGACAGCCTGTAACGCTTCAGCCTTGGGCAGGCTTTCCACTTCCTAGAGTTAGATTTGGGAGTTTTAGCCAAGCCTGCTTCTGTGGTATTTTATGGCAGAGTTTGGCCTCTTGATCATGGGCTGGGTGCAGCTGAGCAGCCTGCCAAGGGCCCACATACAGCGCCGAGAGCTTGGAATCTGCACATGAAGCTCCACTTGGCAGTATTTAATTGAAAGCAGAAAGCATATTCTCCTGTGAGCCCTCTTGGCTGTCCGCGGGAGGGGGTCCATTATCTCAGGACCATCTCTGTTTCTATCAGACTGAATCTAAACTGAACCTGCAGACTAAAATTGAGACACTTGAGTGTGCATCTAAAATAAAGCATATAAGCCAGTTTGTTGTTAGTAATATACTTCTAAATTTAGGGATTGTTATTCCTTAGTGGTGCCATAGTCTCTGTCTCTGTCCCCTGTTGGCCTGGAGAAAGTTTGGACAACTTTGTTCCTCTCATATGCACTGCATCACCAGTTGCCTGGCCAAAGTGGAGGCACCATTCCTCAAATGAGATTCAGTGTTCTGCTGTGGTAGGCAGGCCACTGTTTTTGCCTGTATTCCACCTGGATATCCATTTTTTAATGACATTTTAATCTGTCATTGGATACATTTACATGTAGCATGTTAACTTCAATAAATCATTAGCACATGAATTTGAGAAATTAGTATAATTACTGTGAACAAATGGGACCATCACTGAGAAGACTGGCTGCTGTAGCTGGCCATTGAACTGAATTGCTTAACAGCATGAGACAGAAACCATTAATATTTTGCGAATGAAACCAGTTGGGTTATTTTTTGCTCTTTTTGTCTTCTTATTTATCAAAGCAGTGTCACGCACACAAACTCCGCATGGAGAGGACAAGCAGCTACATCCTCTTTGCAACTACAGGAGAAGAGAATTGAGGTATTCATTTCAAGAAATTAAGCACTACACTTGCCACCAGCAATGTAAGTGGGCACCCACCTAATCACAAGCCTCACTACACTTGCAGGCTGCAACCCGGTGTGTGAGGTGTGGGATGTCAACCAATTTGATGACGAGGTCAAGGGTTTATGCATTACAAAGACAGCGCTGTCTCAGTTTGGTCGGTGTAGCCCTATCAGTCTCCTAATGTATTATTCACCATGCCGTTGGATCACCTCTCACTTTCCTCTATTCAAATGCCAGTCATTCCAGCCACCTTATCTGCAGTCCAATTTTGCTGTATGCCGAGTTTCAGTACATGTGCTCTATTCTTGTTGAAACAGTAATTGAGACAAGAGTATTCAAATCATCAAAGTAGAATTGACAGTGATTTTGTATCTGCGAACTCATTCCCAATGGTGGTTAAACTGCACATTGAAGCAGCCAAATGCAAGACAGATTGTCACATCCGTGTGGATTGTTGCACTAACATGCGCAGATTTTGGAGAATTTCACTACAACTTTACGTACATAAAACATCCAGGACTGATTATAAAACTCCCTGACAGAAAAGGTGCTTAATGGCAGAAAAGAGTTTACCTCCTGACAAAAAGTCTGTATGGCTGGCCTGATATCCATATGTGCAGTTCAGATATGAGCCCCAGTGTACTGCCATCATTCTGCTCCTTCCCCTGGCCCTTCACCACCCAATCCACTATGGTCATTAAACCTCAGACTCCTAATTTACTTTCCCTTTATGAGCCATTACCATGTCACGCAAAAAAAAAGTTTTAGTGGCTCACTCCCTTAATCTCTTGTGTGCTCCCCCAGTATCTGGCACAAATCAAATATCTGCCTTCCTGCATGCCTGCCCACTCACGTAGCCTCTGTTACCTCCTCATTCTGCACCTCTCTTGGATATGTAAAGAGAAGTATATATTGGAGCGGTGCTCTCTATCTACTTACACAACACTGAGCACACAGTGGTTTCATGAGCAAAGCCAATGTGCTGTACAATTTTATTTCCTGACAGCCACAGAGAGGACCCCAGACGCAACATGAAAAAGAAAATACAGAGAAAGAAATACACAAACTAAGGTTTCAGTCGGCCTGTAGAACTCACACAGGGGAGTGTTTGCTTAAATGTGTCTGGTCTGCCTTTTTGTAGCTTAGCTCCTGGAAGTATTTTGTTGTTGTTGTTTGGGCCTGCAGCTTGCTTTTCTATAAGATCTCCATTCTTTTGTGGTTCTGTGTTTTCTGCTGTGCTGTAAGACTGTGAATGGGTAGGTCATACAATCTCAACTGCACTGAATAAAACATTTCCGTGTGGACCCTTCCTGCAGTTGTAGCAGGGTTATCTTTAAAGTACAGAACAACAAAATGCGCCACACATCTCTGCTTCCAATCTGTGAGCCTTAATTGGTATCCAGTTCGGCCCATGCCTTAGCTTCACCTCCATTACTTATTTTTTCCTTTCCTGTGTTTTCTAGCTTTCTCTGGGTTTTCTTTGTTTTTCAAACCCTCTTTTGTTGTGAGTGTAACTGCCTCTGCTGGAGTTGGGGTCCATGCCTGCAATGACATGTACATCGATTTAATTATAATAAACAGGTAGGGGAGCTTGCCAGTGACTAATCTTAGTCAGCTTGATTAATGATGTTTTTGTAGCCAGAGTCTGAAATTAGCCAGAGATATAGAAGAGTGATTCGCTCTCTTTTTCTGTGCATGCATGTGCATACACATGTGTTTGGTTTACTGTAAGTGTTGTGTTTTGAAAGGGGGTGCACTCAGTTGAGTGCACAGAGGCAACTCCCCGCCCCAATTACAATGCAATCTTTGTGCATCACTGATCTCTGAAAAACAATCCATGAATCATCATTAGTTATTATGATAATTATGCACATTCCCTACCAAAAAGCAGTAGTAGTGCTCTTGATGCCGCATAAATCCTCCACTCAGTGTAACAGAGGTGTTGATTCAAGAAACATTTTTATTTCCTGTCACGTAGCGGTCTTGCCTCTCATGCCACATCCCCTGATAGGTTATGTTTTTGGAAACATTTTTATACGAGAATGTATGTAAATGAAATGCTCTTCATTTTAGAACTCATCTACTTGTAAATGTAAATGAAACATAATTGCGGCACAAATAAATTGTTCATTCCATTCATTTCTTTGTAGCCTTCAATGCCATCTTTAACCTTTGCTGTTTGTATTCAGTTTGGAGTCTTAAATAACCTTTAAATAGCATTGCACAGGAACATTTAAAACTTGAAGAAGATATAAAAATAACTCACATATTGTAATTTATTACTGTGAAAGATTGTCAAAGGGATTTGTTTGTTGTGAGCAAAATATGGATTTGAACTTGTACCACTGGTGTCATTTCCATTTTGAACGTTTCTTAGACAGTTAAGTTAAGCAATAATGTATGTCATTATGTAGATTGTAACTAATAAGGTAGCCTGCATATTATCTTGCAGCTCCTGTTGATGTTAACGAGCCAAGTACAATACATTTGCACTGAAATGGGAAACAGGGAACTCTATGCCTGCTGGTTGGAGTTGTAGAATAATTAATATCACAATGGCAGAACACACTGTCTAATTTTTCATTTATGCAGATGATGTGGGGGTTTGATTTTGACTGTTCTGGTAATGCATAATTCATGCACAGTATGCAGATATCTGTAAGTGTGTGCATTTATTTCTATGCACATTGATGTAGTCACCCACTTGTTTTTTGCATAGATGTTAATGCCAGAACATCTGAACACATGTATATAGAGAGCAGTAATAGCTACTCAGTTAGTACACTCTTGTGTGGTTGAATGCCTGCGCATGTGCCTTCACATGCACATATGCTCAGCAGTCTGCATACATCTGTGCTGTTTCTGTGCACTTTTAGTAGCACTCCCAGGGCAGTTAATGGAGTAAGAAAGTCAAATAGAGGACGACGCATCCTGTCTCTCTCCCTCTCTTGTCCTACACACAGATAAGGAGATGCTTTACGCCAGGCTAATGTAAGCCCTCAAGATATACTCACAATTTCCCCCTAATGTTCCACCTATTAGTTATTAATGGAGGAGCTACACACACTGAAAGTGAGCTTATGAGCCCAGGGATTGGCTACTGTGTCCCAGCCCTGGCTGTGTGTTCACTTTATAAAGCAGGAAGAACAGATTATATCCCTGATCCTAATCCTTCACATTAGTACAGCCCTTTAGGAAAACATTTTAAGGCCAAGTTCATGTTCGCTGTTCTCTAAAATGCTACATGATGAATACTTTATTGTGTACGCTACATGTACAGCCTCTCGCTTAACCAGCACCACAACCACTCTGGCTTGGTCTCTCTCTGTCAGTTTCTGTATCTATTTCATTCTCTGTCTCCCTTTAAAAAAAAAAAAAAAAAAAAAACTGCCTTGCTGAGTAGGGAGGATTACAGCTTAATGGTTAAGACATGTTGAGCACGTTTTTTTTTTTTTTTTGGTTGGTTTTCTTGTCCCCAGAGCACTCCATCTGTGTACAATACTGTGAATGAAGGTCAGTCTTGAGCCACGATGGACCTCCATATCTCTTTGCCACCCTCTGTCCCGCCCCTCAGCCATTGCTTCTTCTTCCAGCCTGCCTTTGCTTATCGGCAGCGCTCACACCTGTGGTGAGCTGGCTGCTCTCTCCAGCTCTCGCCAGAGGCCCCAGACAGGATGGCTGCAGATAACCTTTAAATCCAAGAAGAAAAATGTGGTAAGGACAGAGTAGGAGGAAGAAAGCTGATTGGGGGGCCTGCTGGCAGGCGGCCGGGCTGGGGATATGCCCAGGCTTAGCTTCATCCCTGAGATTTCGGCCATGGGCCAGCCCTGTAGCTTGACCTAGCAGTATAAGAAGGACTAGAAAATAAAGGGACAGAACTCTATGCTTTTAGAGTGTAGTGTTAACGATGGTAAGCTCATGCATCATGGGTATTAAGGATAAGTTGTGAAGATGGGACTGTATGTTTATCTCTGCTGGCCTTTGTCTGGCCCAGGGCACTCCATGGTTCTGTATATAGCACGTAACAATGTGTTTCAACTGACAGCAACCAATTGATCCATACCTGCTGAGGCAGGAGGGAGAAACAAGTGAGAGACAGAAAAATGGAAGTTAAAGAATGCAAAGAGCAGTCTCTGTTGCCCCTTGGTTTAGAAGTACTTGGCTTCTGCAGTAGGAAAAACAGGCAGTACTATCATAAATTTTAGGAGAAGGGACTGCTGTGACGACAGCCCCCGGGTGAAATGTCCAATAGAAACAACAGCCCAGCGTGTTAACTTCCTCTGCCTCTCAATTCGGCAACATTACTCATCCTTCTCAGCATGTGCCTGCCAGCCTCACCACCTCCAAACTCTCACAAGAAATGCAGATGCTCATGAAATTTCAACCAGTGATTTATCAGGCCCTCCAGAAACATCTGTGTTCTGCTGCTGTTATTTAACTTGAATGAAACAAATTGATTGTGATCAGTGGGGAGGGGGTGCGTGGGGGGTTGTTTTGTCTTTTCCCTTCTCCAAATTGTCGTTATTATGTCGGTCAATATACATCCACTATTGGTCAACCTCTAATGCATACCATGGCTATGCAGGCTTTCTTTGACATGTGCCCTCATAAATTGAAATAGATATACAGTATATTTGCATGGGCTTTCCTGCACTTTCCTGCACAATGATCATGGGTGACACAGAAACATTTTTTCTGTACTAAATGTTCAATGTTAATTGATGTCACTTTCTTAAATTAGTTGTCCTTCACAAACAGATTACTATTATCCAGAACACTTGAGGTGTTAGGACAGTCTTTTTCCCTGTGTCCTTACGATGGTTACAGCTGCATGAACTAAGATATTACGGCTAATGCTTGCTCATTAGTAGTGTGTGAGTTAGTGTCAACATAGCAAGGGCAAAGTGTGTCCCAAAACACTGGAAAGGAACCAAGAGAAACTAAGCAGCAACCTCAGTAATGTAGCATCACTATGCATGGTGAAGTGAGGCAACCAGGAGATCATGAATGGCTAATGAGGTCTGCGGTGGAACCTTAAAGCAAACTTAGCAAGTGGCTTCCAGAATCACCGGGGGATCAGCGTGCTGCCGCTCACTGTTGTGGGAGGGATGAAGGAATCTGAAGGCAGAGAAGATGGCAGCATGGGCTTCGTGTACAAGTCCTAATGAATAGAAAAATACAGCAAACAGGAGAGAGAGGATAAGAGCGTCCAAGACTGACAATACATATGCATGACATAATTCATGTGTGCAGATGTAGCAACCACAGACATATTTTTGTCAGTACGCTCCTCATTTTTTAATAAAGAACAGTTGTTGTGAAAATTTCTTCGTTATTGTGGGAATCTGATATGTCATCATTAGATGCAAAAAAGCTATGTGTAGTATGCAGCATGTTAAAATATTTCTAGCCTTGACCAACAGAGGTAAGACTTGACCTCATGCTTATCGACACAATATATTACATTACAAAGAAAAAAATTTTTACTTTGTCAATCAACCTGACTTTCATAAATTCATGCCTTCGCAATTTTTGCGAAAACTAAACTAAGAAGTTAGCGTTTGAGGTCATATAAGCTAGGCACATACCAGTACATGCCTTACTGCAGACATCCTGTACTGCCTGTACTCGTTGTACTTGAACTGGGCAGCAACTCAAAGGGTGAAAAATTTATAAGGTACTGATTGTGTGCTCATTGAACTGAGGTTACAGTTTGTATCTTTTATTTTATCCACACAGAGCTCATCCTGTTAATGTCTCTATTGGCTTACCAGAGCAAAGTTTTATACTTGTACTCCTTGCTGTAACACTAACATGCCAAAAGACTAGATTTTGAATCAGGGGGCACTGCAGAAGACCACTCTGCACCTGAAATAACCTGCACACTCCACACAGGCTGATTGTAGCAAGGAAGCAACAACATTTTCTTGTAACCACCAGGCTCAGTGGCAAGAACATAGTGAGAGGTTGAAGTGTCTTCCACCTACAGCAACCTACCAGCACAGCCACAAGTGGAAGGTAGTGATACTGTGCAGCCTTACTCTGATCTGCTACTCTTGGTGGATTGTACTGGAATGGCACCTGGATGATTCAAGCATGCTGACCCACTGTATGCATAAAATGCCTTAACACAGCTAACGATCATGTAGCTATTTATGTAATGAGTCAACAATCATGCACAAGCTGTGAGCATCTCAGAAAGATTGTTAATTACACATGCCAGACACAAACAGTCCAGACACAAACAACCCAGACCCCCCACCATCTTCCCCACAAGAGGCAATGATAAAAAAAATCATTGGGCTGTACCGTTCTGGATGTAAAAGTCAATTAAGTTTTATTTGTTTTACCCAACATCACAAGGTCACTTTGGGATTTACAGGCCCAGATTGACAACAATTCTCAACTCAGTCCGATCTGTCTGCAGAAGAGAAGGAACAACTCCTAGACCTTGGCACACAAGGGCGAAAGAAAGAATGGGATGTTTTTTAATGTACTATACAAACAAGGGGCTTAGCTGAACCATATAGTAACTGGGTTCTAGTAGATAAAAACTAGCAGCCAGACTAGACCAACAGGGCACCTAGTCACTCACCCACTGAACTGAAGTCAGAGGCAGCAACAATGCTATCTTCAAACACAGCAGATTAAGGGAAATCCCCTCAATGGGCTCAAACGGCATTGGAGAGAGTCCTGAGCACCACAGGAGGCTTCTGTTGAGGCACAGATAGACAGCTGGTGTGGATCATCATGATGATTCAGGAAAATCTGCGGGGAAGTGAATGTTCTTCCCTGAGGAGAATAGGTCCACTTCCGCTCACCTGATTCATGCCTAGATGTAGGTCAGACACTACTCATCTAGGGGTGTTCTGCCTCTGGACATGACTTCATTACTGACCTAAGAACCTGAACCTACTGAATGTAATCCCTCTGAATTTGAATGACTTCCAGGAAACTGCAGATCAAGGAACTTTAACCTATAAGGGACCCAGCTTGTCTGTCATTGTCCTGAAGGAACTTATAATCACAGGGCTTGGCCTTGGTGAAGAATTCGGCAGCAGCATAGGGAGGCTTTGTGTTAGACTGGAACATTTGACATGAGGATTATTTAAACACAAGGACGAGACTGCATTTGTAGGATTGGGTTGTCGTTGGACAAGGTTAGATGCCTAGAAAAGCTAATTCGGGGATGGATAACTGGCCAGTTACCAAATCATTTAGTTCATATTCAGCCTTGTTTATCCTTTGCTGTTTTGTCTCAGATGCTCTTGTTTTTCGCACGACTACTCAATTTCCTGGCAATACCAGCACAGTGAGGAGGGAAAAAGTGTGTGCCAATACAATATGAATCCTCACAGGATTAATTTGCAGCTGATCATGTCTCTATCTTGGCAAATGGTCATTTAATCTTCCAACTTCCAAACAAACAACAAACATAATTTACTTTGCTGACTTGGCAGGAGAGAATATATACTAGATCATGCTTTGCATATACAGGCTACGTCATTTGATAGAGGAGAGAGAGAGAAAACATTCAACAACAGCCACACAAAACTA
>JAQQZW010000015.1:12611804-12621839 GCA_029814745.1 Zanclus cornutus | reverse complement strand
CTGTCATAGACCCACCACACTGGGCTGCAGACACACACACACACACACACACACACACACACACACACACACACACAGTGGGGGGGGTCTCTTAGATTTTTGGTACATGGTTATTGTGGCCTAAATAATTCACGATAACAATATTTTTCGCAATATCTTAGAAAATTTTTAAAATATAAATGCTGTCAGTCAAATGAATCTTTAACCTTGTTCACTGTGTGTTGTCTCCCTTTTTCGGCAAATGAATTGCACTTAAAATGCGAGTGTAGAGAGGTGGATAAAGAGTCTGTAATTACAACTACAAAAAGAACAATTACACTCAGTGAATGTTTCTGTGTCATGGCGGATGGCTGCCAATGTTTGCGTGCTTTGCTGTTGCCTTCTATGACAGAGCGAGAATGGAAAGGAATGGAAATGATCTAAGAGATGCTGTATTATTTACAAAATATTATCTCGTGTGTTTTTAACACACTATCTGTTTTTATCTTCTAAATATCACAGTAATACAGTCAATACCAGTTATCCTCAACACACAGTTATCCAGAAACACTCTGTTTTCAAAAATCAGTGATTGTTTCACTCTTCATTGTTTCGCTGGTTATTATTCTTATCGATAGACATTATTCTCTCATTTCTCATTTATCGTATTTAAGTTCTTGGCATTGACATTAATGTCAGCCTCTCTCAACACCACCTCTCACCTCAACAAAATGCAGAAATCTTAGTTTGTAGATTCTCTGTCTGTCACACAGAAGTTTCTCTTTGCTCACCATGTTAGTGAGATGCTAAGAAATTTAGAGGTCCTTGTTAAAATTGTTCTGCAGTTTCTTGAAAATGCTTTTTAGTCGTTACCTTGAGATCAGACCCAGCAAGATTAATATTCACTTTCACTTTCTCAGATCTCCTGTGTCCCCAAATGAAACCCTCTGTGTGTGTGTATGTGTGTTTGTGATGGATATAATTGAGCAGGAGAACAGAGGAATGCAGCAGACCTGCTCTGTGGGTGGAGGTTGCCTTGGAGAATCACCTGGTGTTACTGGGGAAACAGACAAGCTGTTTGAATGGCTATTTATGTAAACTGGCGATAGTCATGCGTGGGGTGTGTGTGTGTGCATGTCAACGCACACACCTGACAACAGAGCCTGTTGCTATGGCGACCAAGAATTAAAAGTGGATCAAGAAGGGGATTACTGCAGCCACATAGGATTCAAAAAAACACATGTGACCAGCTGCTTGTCTTTGAGAAATGAGAGATGAGAGGAATTCTTGATCCTTTTTTATTCTGAACTGATGTGATGTGGTTAATAAGTATCAAGGAAATGAGCAAATCAACAATTTCATACATATCCTCAGTTGGTGCCTGGTACCTGGGTCTCAGTCTGTCGGTGATGAGAGCCTGTGGTGTTCCATCATATATTCCGACAGTGTCGCTGGTCGCATTAGCAGACGGAGAAATAACAAGGAAGCCACCATGACAGGATAAATGCAATCATTCTAATATGCTCTTTGTCAAATTCATGGCTTGCTAATGAGGCTTCAACGGTAAACAGCAACTTCTTATTTCAAACAAGTAGAATGGCATGTCCTCAGATTACTGCCAAGGCAGGCTAAGTGATATCACAGATGGGAAGCCGTAAAGAAAGTTGCAGGTTTATTCCAAGTCGTGTAAAGTCTGGAAATTAGAACATGGCCATATGGGTGTTGGCATTTGGTGGTGAGGTAGTAATGCTTGATTTGAAATAAAGATACAGTCTTCAAGTTGCAAAAGATCAGAAGACCAACTAGAAAAAAATAACTCAAAGCTACAAATCTGCTGCGGTCAGGTCACACTTCTTCGTGGAGTATCACAGAAGAACAGTGTGAATCAGAGCGTTTCTGCTGACAAGTGCTGTGTAGATCCTTATATAATCGTACCATATCGGTGCACTGCATTTTACCATAGAGACTTCCAACTAACAGGCTCACTTGAAGGCCACTGATGTCCCCAGCTGCCACCTGCCGCTGCAAGCGCAATATCCAGAGTTGCAGAGCATTAGCATGGCATGAAGCCGGCACAGCACAACAAGAACTCGCACACAACCCTCTAGGGGAAGAGAGAAGGGTGATTTTTCTTTTATCGATGCAGAAGCTTGGGTGTGTTCCTGGGCAGCGGGTACCCCCAAAGCAGTAGGATGTACAACAGAAAACTTGCAAACCACAGCAGGCAACAAGGAGGAACGGTATGGTACTTGATGATGCTGTATCCCTTGGGTGGCCCTTGGGATTTGGCAAGCACACACAAGCTTGAAGCGATGGCTCTCAGTGAAGGGATGTGGAGAAACGAGTGTCGGCTGCTGACGTTAAGATAACTGTGTGGAAAGGGTACGATACCAGAAAGCGAGCGTGTGGGTGACTGAAGTGAGAGGAGGCAAGCGTGTATGTACATATGGTACAGTGCATGTTAGTAGATGTGTGCACAAGCTGTAGGGCAAGCAGAGAGGGTGTACGTGTCCTTGTGCTGCGATGTCATTGAGAGATATGCTTTTTTAATGCGTATGCATGCGTGTCATGTACGTGTGTGAGCGTGTTCTGTACTTGCATCGTGCACGCTTGGTTTGCCAGTGTACCGGAAGTACCGCAAGGCCCGGGGAAAGAGGCAGGCGGCGTGCTCTGGCGACGAGGCTCGCACCATCTGGTGTGTGCTGTCACTTCAGTGGAGGGGTTCCTCCAACAAGGTGCAAAAGGAGAAGACAGCAGAGGAGAACAGGCACTGTTTTCACTGTGCATGTGTGTATCTGTGTGTGTGTATGTGTGCTGGAGATAGCCTCCTTTGTGCTTCAAACACGTCGACTTCCTCCCATTCCTTCTCCCTTTGCCACTGTGTGTTTAGTATTCAACACAGGACGCATACAGCTCTCTAATCAAACAAAGGTTAATTTGTGTTCTCAAGCCTGAATGTCTGTACAGGTGCTGAAGGTATATTGTTTTAAATTATACATGAGGCAGATAATTACATATGCCTCATGAGGTATCATTGTGACGCTAATCAGATGTGCTGCGTATTGACCACTAAGCTGCTTTTAGACACCTTTCAATACAACAAAAGTATAAAGCAGAGAACATACTTTATTCTTAATTGATTAGGTGAAAGGTGAGTGTACATAATGTATTAGTAAATTTAAAGGCCCTCTTGTAAGTTTATGTTTCAATTAACTCCTTAAGTTGACAATTGCCCTCCATATTAACGTACAGCACATTTTTTGAGAGATTTTTATGTGAGCTGTTTTGTCTGTTGACATATTTTTGCACTATAGGTAATGCAATAGTACATTTAAAGGCTGAATTTCCTACTGAATTTTTACTTTGGCTTTCATTAACATTATGATTTGAAAATTTAATTTATTATTTTGTGTATTTCGTGAGCCATAATTGCAGATACTCAGAGAAAATTCTGTCAACGTTCCCCTCAGTGGAACTAAAATCAAGTCAAGATGCTTAATTTAATCCACCAGCGTTAGCAGCCGACTAGCAGATCTTTCGAGTGTGATTTTGTAAGTTTTATGATATCTTTTTAAAAAGTTCTCTCCAGTAGATATTTGCTACGGCATGTATTTGAATAAATTCCATTCAGACCTTTTTAACTTCTCTTCAAACTAGTGTGGACATGTAGTCTCGTTATCTTCCAGACAGGACAAAACTGAAAGAAAGAAACTTCCTTCCATTTGTCTTATATGCAGTGTATAAAAAGAACATAGTTATATAAAAAACAAACAAGTAACACAGTTGCCTTCTTTTGAGTGCAGATACAGCACAGCATGAGTCGGGTTCAAAGAAAAAGACTGCTGATGAAACAACACAGGAAAACAGCATATCCAGACAAAGATGTCCTGGACTCTGAAAAACATCTCTCAGTTTTTGGCTGAGATGGACGGCATAGTGTAGCGCCACATGTCTTTCCCTTTAATGGAGAGCATTCATTTTTAAGGATTATGTTATTCTGCAGTACTGTTGTTTTTATGGTTATTTTTTATGAAATGAAAATTAGTTTTCCAAATTTAGATTAAAATAAATTGTTGACCTTATAATAATGTGCTCTGAAATGTATGTAATGTAGTATGAGAATGGGCTTTCAAAATGTACTTAGCAGTTTAACTTTATTGAAAAAAAATAGTAAAAATAAAAATCAAACAAACATAAAAAAAAACCCAATATCCTGACTCGAAAACCGATAACATACCCAACCATATCTGAATAGTAGAACATTCGTCTTCAGCCATGACTGCACAAACACGCTCACACACACACATGCACATATATACACAGCTACAAACACACAGAGGAGTTCAGCAGAGGTGTCTCGAAGATGTCTGCTGTTTCTGAAGAACAGTGAAATCTGACAATTATTATCAGGATTATTGTTGCTTATCAGGGCCTCGGAGGAACCTTTGCCCTGTTGGATACATGATTAATCTGTGAGCAAATTATCTGCCAGCATCCTTGGAGGCTTCTTTTTAAATTGCAGTGCAGTGTCCCTCACAGAATACCAAAGCTGGAGTAGGCCTATCATTTATATGAATAAGGCTTCCTTAGTCACCATTTCTTTTCAAAATAGTTATTCACTCACCCACTGAAGACCTTCATCCTCAGTAAAAAGAACCCACACCTGTCTCACTCATGCTGCACTGACAGCCAATGGTACATAAGTGCATTACGTAATGTCCAACCAACCAGTGTATTAGTGCCACACGCATGCAGTGACAGACTACTGTACTATACATCCAAGTGGATCAGTTTGTCTGCATTGCTCAACACTTAATTGCTCGCTGACGACTGTGGAGTTCATCATTAATTCACTGTTTTTTCCTCCCCATCTGTCGCTCATCAAGTCATAGTGATTTTGTAATACATTGTGTTTATTAATCAAACGTGTGCTAGGCAGAAAATCGTGTGTGCCGTGTAATATCAGGCTGTTTGTACCTTGCAAACAACCAAGATTTGAAAACAGTTAATTTGCTGCTTTTTTAGTACCCAACAAATATGTTACCATAGCACCAAGAACCAGTACTGAAGGCTTGCATTACATTTCTAGTCATATTTACAAATAAAGTCTGCATAGGCAGGAGGTTTGGAGTAGATGGATGGGTTTAACACATAACTTTCACCCAGGAAAATCTGCTGTTAGCGTCCAGACATCACGTATGTAATGGGACTTTTGTGCGTAACTTAACTTCCTAACACAACTAATGTACTTATTTCATCCCAAATGATGATCTTTCCCTAAACCTCACCAAGTAGTTTTGGTGCCTAAACCTGACCAACCTGCGATCATTTTACGTTTACCACGTGGCTGTGAAGGTCCGGTACGCCTGTCGCTGTTACTCTCCAACGGTCATAAATACTGTTTTGGGCGTATTTGGCAAACCACCTGCTCTGTCATTTGAATACATGCTTAGGACAGTCATGCTTAGCTGTTTGGCATTAGCAGCTGCATTCATGCTTCACTTCTCTCGCTCATCTAACTGCTGTTTGGCCACCAGCTGACTGATAATGTCCAACCATATTTGGCATGGCCATTATATCCTGATAGTTTTTAGTATTACTATGCTGATGCGCTTATGCTAACACCGTTTGCTGCTGCCGCTCCCTCCACCACAGCAGCCTCCTTCTCCCCTATGTGCTATACTTTGATATTGTTGATTTAATTGTGATTAATGTTCACGTATGGTTTGACTAATGGGGGGATTCAACCTCCCAACAGAATCTTTTCTGCTGCTCACATCCTTTGAGAGCTTCCTCAGAGAGCAAAGCCTTCCCCTACAAATCTAACAGTATAACCATGCTATATATTGTCAATTCCTTCACATGAGTGTCTCTGACGTAAGAGTGTATTTTTATCATCATTTTATCAAAAATATGCCCATACCAGTCCACCAGTTGTTTTGATCTGTGCTGCTGTTGGTCTGAATATGGCCTTTGGTGGTGAGGAGCTAGTTTACTGACTACAAGAGTTCAAATGTCAGCGTCATACTGGGCAGCTGTGATCTTACTCTCGTCTCTGTTGCTTTCACCAAAAGAAATACAGGAGTATTAGTTTGACACATTTTACTTGGTGCCTTTACTTTTGATAAAACTAGGTACAAATCCCAATCTTTGCTCTGTGATCACATTTGAATATAATGCACAAAAGCAAGTCTTAGATAGCTCAACGGCCCTAATTAAATTAGATTGCTGAATCAAATCCCCATTTCTGCGTCCACTAACAATAACTTCATCACTATCCGGGACCTACAATGGAACGGACCAGCGGTTGTAATAGGAGCTTACAGAAAAAAATACTCTGGGGTGTGGAAATGTTAAGAAGCAGGATTACACTGAAAACTGAAAAGGAATTACATGTAAATCTATATATTCTGAACCACCTAATTATACCATAACAAAATCCTCAGGTACATAAACCATCCTATTTTTAGGTCATATTAAGAAGAGTGAAAAAGTGCCTCAGCATGTTAGTTAAACATAACGCATGAGAAAAACGCACAATCAAGTCCTTAGAAAATACAACGTATATACACACAAGAAATGTGCAAAGCTCCACTTCTATAAATACATTTATCCGTCAGTTCAAAGATCCTGTACTGTCCGAAAAGCTTAATCAGAGCAACTTGTATAACACATGACTAAAGCATCTGAGTATGAACCATCATTATGACAGATCTGCTGGCTGGTCCTCTGCCACAGTCAGAAATAAAGACCATACTGGACGTGTCATAACACAGAAGGTGATGGTTGTTTCTTTGCCATCTCAACTGCTTTCTCACCTTCTCACACCCGTCCATCTTCTCACTGTTCCTGTCGCTGTTGCTCGGGTTGGAGTCCACACTGATCAGAGAGCCACGAGAGTCGGCCTGGTTACCCGTGGCAACTGCCAAGGATGAGAAGGCTGGTGGAGGGAGAAGGAGGGGGGCTGTCTCAGCATCAATGTCCTCATTCACACATTTTTATACAGACCACCAGGAACTGATAGACAGCTACACACAAGTACATCACACCATGCTACCTGTGATGGAGTTGAGTACTTCTTTTGAAAAGGAGGCGTCTACAGAGTTACCATGGCGAGTAACAGATATCACCCCTCCAGCCACGCCTCCTACAACACTGAGGTCATCTCGGGAGCCCTGTTTGGGGTACAGACAGGGGAGAGGAATTATTTATGGGAAAATATCTTTCATTCCACCAGGGTCATGTTTTTTTTAATCCAGGCTATTATCTTTAAGTTACGAGAACATGTTTTTAAGAAATCCTGATTCCAAAAAAGTAGGGACGCTGCGTAAAATGTAAATAAAAACAGAATGTAATCATTTCCAAACAAACTGTGGGGCATGACACACAGTTCTAATGCAATTTGCTCATATTAATAATTAAAATTGACTGAAATTATTCAATTATCAGTGGCACTGTAGTAGTATTAGCATCCAGCAAGACCAGACAGTGTAGGTGAGATTCCTGCAGTCATTGCAAACTTACGGCAACTCGGGACATAATACGGGAACTAATACAGAGAAGTAATTCATGTACAGTGCATGGTCTGATTGAAGGATGAGAGGATTTATTTTGTTGTTAATGACAGGGTTTAAACTCATATAACTTGCCCTAGAGTACGCTGGTGTCAGGTTGAGTTTAACAGGATGCCCGTGCCTGGAATCAGTGCAATTCAGTAGGAAACATGTTGTCATAACTAATAAGAATGAGGACAAAACTATGAAACAAGAGCCATGTTGGAAAAAAGATTTTTCCCTTTAAACATTGCAGAGCTATGTATGACATTACACACACTCAATCAAAACAGTACACAGAGAGCAAATCAATCATTTCATCTATCATCATCAACTCTTACTTGGTCACTAGAAGTGAAGTAGATGGGGAAGAGGTCCCTGAGGAAGAATCGAGGCATGTTGTCCAGGATCAGGCCGTACAGAGGCAGGTACAGAGATGCGATTCTTGCCTGCTTCTCCTTGACAGGCGGCCAATGAAAAGGACACAGCATTTAAAAAAATTTACGTGTTCTATAGCCAGTGGCATTATTTTGTTACACCCCAACAAATCAACATGCTCTTTGGTTTTTAACAAGCTTGTAATGTTACATTTATTTGATTGCAAAAGCAGGCAAGACTTCTAATAAAAATAAAACTGCATTGGAGAGTTTATTACTACTTAATCAATGTTGTATTTAAGACCTGATGGTCTTTATATCCACGGTAGTGGGGTGGTCCATTGAATTTTCAATGAATTTACATAAATTCAATATATCCTGCCAATAAAATGTTGTGGTCATTTATTAAACATGATTTTGCCTTGTGTTTGCACACATTCAGTCCTTACTGCCTTGACTACAGCCCTGTTGCGGCGTTGTGGTTGGCAGTATTTGGTAGTGTTAAACAGAGAGCAGATTACTGAATCGCTCTGATCTGGATCCCAACATTCATTAAGACGTCTCCGCTGCTGCCCACAGCTGCTACGAACAATCACATGTCAGTGTGTTTCTGTTTCTGAGTCACATTGGAAGAATTTCTACTGTGAGCTCATGACTCATTTTTCATGCCTTTTAGTTTCCTCCCATGTCAACATGTGTTCTGGCTACCTTTGTGGCATAGCGTGCATCCAGAGAGTGCTTGGCCATTAGAGTCTTCAGGGTGGCCAAGGCTAGATGTCTCAGGTCCTGCTCGTCCTGAAGGGCCAGCCCCAGTTCCCGGAGAAGAAGGCCAGTCAGGAAGTGCTTCCTGCAGAACTCTCCGGTCAGATTGTACTCGGGCACCGACACTGAGGAGAGACAGCATTAACGATTCAGATTTTAAATGAGGTGCACGGCAATATTTGTCGCCCATTAGGGAGTTAATTAATCCATGTCTAAAAAAAAAATCTGGTCACAGTGAGCAAATAATGTGACAAGCCAATTTTCCATGAATTTCATTATCATCATACCACTGAAATACACACACACACACACACACAGTGGCACATACAACATTACAAAGGAATGAGAGTGAACATATTTACCATGAGTACTCTGTGGCTCTTGGGATGCATGGTCTGACATGGACAAACGGTCAGAGAAAATGACAGAGGAAGAAGAGAGAAAGACAGAGCGTTAATAGACAGATGAGAGCGTGGGAGCTACTGGATGTATGAGAGTTACCACACAAACACGGAGCCACGGGATTGGCTCAGGCTCTCACCTGTGATTCGAGCGGAGGGTAAGGGCAGGCTGAGAGGGATGTAGTGTTCATGGTTACACACCTCTCTCAAGAATTCAAATTTCAGCTCACACAAGACCTGTTAGAACAAAAAAAAAAAAAAAGTGTCTAGTTGCACAACATTAAATCTTAAATAAAGTCATCTTCAATTCTCAATATATCTCTACTAATAAATTCTATTTCCCTGTGTTTTTTACCTTGCTGTCAGTGGCAGTGATCATGTTTATGTAGTTGCTAATCAGCTTGAATGTGAAGCCTCTGTCCATGATAGTAAAGCAGCGCTGCACAGAGACAAACAGAGACAGGAGATCAGACCCAACATCAGCTAATAAGACAATGAGGGACAGATCATTTAACACAAATGGGGGAATCAATAGGCAACAGTCGTAAATGGAAACAACTTTTATTGCAGACTGTTAATGCAGTTTGTATCGATCCCTACCCAGAGCAGTATACAGTAATCTTAATGATTACTTAACTCAAACTTTACTGGGTCCCACAGCCTGTCTTTTTCATTCTAACTAAAATCCACAAGACATTTGGCTCCAACCTTAACAAAAGCTGCTACAGCTAAGTTGGCACTGCGTGTCTCTTCTGCCAGCTCTTTGTTTTTCCAGAAGATGTGTTCAGACACCGTCTCCACCAGGGTCTCCACACGGCTCTGGTAGGACGAGGGGAAACGCTGGGGCCTCGGAAGCTGCAGGAACAGGGAGTCAGCATTATGGCACTATGTCCCAGGTCATATTACACAAATGCAAAGGAGCTACACTTGGTTGGCTGGCACTGGCTATGGAGTCTGGTTTTA
>JAQQZW010000015.1:11871593-11882200 GCA_029814745.1 Zanclus cornutus | reverse complement strand
TATGTATATATATATATACATTTGTATATGTATAGCACATGCACATACAGGAGACTGCACATTGCATAAATAGATTGTATTTAAAGTCTAAGGAAAAATTGAAATTCTTGTGCATTAATACACTTTGATCTGTCCTAGATTTCCTTCCAGTCTTTTGATTGGGGACACTGAGGATGAATATTAGGTCACTTTATGTGCTGATTGCTGAGTCTGATACTGGCATGACCGCATTGGTGGTCAAACATTTCCAGGGTCTTTGCCAGCAGTCATCCTTCGTTTCATTTTCCAAAACTCCACGAGCTCTTTCACTGATCTCTGTTGGGAAATACCATGGTAACGGTGCTGGCAAGAGCTGACCTCGGCTATCGCAACAAACACATATGCATAAAGCACAAACACACATTGTTGCTGCCGCTAGAGTTTCCCAATAGAGTTTGGGCGATTGACATATCCCCCATGGCCTCGGGGGCCTCACTAGTCAGAGCTGAGCAGTAATCAAAGCAGACACACAGGTCGAACTTTATTACCGACCACTCAATACCAGCTGCAGGAACAGCCACAGGTCCTCCAAAATACAGTACACAGGAAAGAGCTGCAGAATCAAAAACGGCTTTTTGGGCAGCGGATACACTGTGGCTTCCCTTGGGCCTGGAGAGCAGGCTTGATGCTTTGCACACTTGACACAAAGATGACCATTTTTCCTTTTTCTTGGATGTTAAGTTGAAGTTTCAGAAGTTTGTGGTTCTGGTGTAGAGAACTGAAGCTGATGACCTGATGAAGGACTTGGAAAATCTCACCCCATTCCTACTTATCCTTTCTCTACTCTAAAACTGCCATCAAGTAAGTTATTAAGTTAAATTTGTATATTTTGTCCCCAACAGAGATAACAAAGTAAGCTCAATGGACTTCCACTGAGCATAAAAAATGACGGTGTAAATTCATTACCTGAATTAAACTCTGTTAATAGTTTCTGCTGTAATTATTGGGAGAGACAAAACTTTTCTGAGACCAAAAGACAAACTAAAAAATGGTGTTTTAAGAGCCTCTACTGTCATAGGCAGTATGATTTACTTTGAATCTAAATTGATGACATAATCAAAGGGAATCTCTGATGTGTTTCATATTATTGGTGTGCTTTTGAAGCAGACGCCCATACTCGCCGAAACAACAATCTGAAAGTGCATTTTGATCATTTAACAGTATGATGTCCAACTGAAGTTGAAAGCTTTCTACACAGTGTGGAACATAGCTCATTTTACAGAAATGGAGACTCTGATTGATATTGATTATATTCAACATCACACTCACAGTTTTTAACCCATCAGTCTGACTTTTTATACATTTTACACTTTACATTTTTTGTATTTTGAAAAGGGATCATCTGTGTCCATTGCATGAACACAGTAAGCTTTGTCAATACTTCTTTTCATCAACATCATTAAATGCTAGTAGGTGTAACTGATGCATCTATTAAATCATGCCAAGAGGTTTTTAATCGCAAGATCTCTTTTGAACATGAATATACACTTGAATATCTTGACAATGAATATAATGAATCAAACAGAAAATAAAGTACTGCGGGCTTTTCAAATCAGTGTGATATGGTTGATGAATAAATACGCAGAATAATAATACAATGAAAAAGCTCAGCTCAGCGTGATCCTGCTGTTTCAAAGCTCCTCTGTGTGTGAAAATAGGCAGTGAAATTTCCTTGAAAACTAACAAGGTTGAGCAGAGAATGTGTGTTATTGTATTAGAAAATGGTTTTGAACAAAGGCATGAAGCGCTTTGGACAATTCCTGGGTCAATCAATACTTGATAATCATGAAGTACTTCCTCCCAATTAACTTCTTGACCATGTGATATCATCCAGACAAAAGATAAAGTGTTATTTCCAAGCAATAAATGGCTTAATAATTATAAATACGAGCTTAACATTACAGCTACTGTAGAAGCCCACTCATATATTTATATTCTCTAGAATAAACAGTGTTTTTGAATCCTTCTTTGTGGACAGAACACAGTGAAAACTTTGCAGTATTTTCATCAATGTTTTTTATCTCGCCTTTTCACATTTTTTGGTATTGTGATGACTCACCATGAGCTCAGCTATGTTGCACTAGAGAGAAAGGAGAGGTAGGGGGTGTGTCAGTACTGATTAAGATGCACAGTGCAGTTTTCTCAAGGTTGATGCCACCTGCCTGTTCATATCAGACCAATGGTTTTTTGTTCTGTGCTATTTTTTAGCTTGAGTTGGCATACCCACACAGATCACCTTAAATTAGATACAAACCTTTCTTGTGTGAAATTATGACTCCCTGATTTTTTACAGTGTGACTTTCTCAACATTTGGGAAAGACAGAGAACCTGCTTAGCAAAAATCTGATTTTAAAGAGCAATTTTATTGCTCCATTGTTAATGTTATTCTAGTAGCATACCTGCAGTAGAGGAAATAAAGATATTTGCAGAATTTATTGCTTTTCTTTGTTTTGTATGATTATAAACTGAATATCTTTGGGTTTTGGGCTTTTGGCTGAACAAAAGAGGACTTCTGAAGACTTAACAGTGGCCACTGGAAGTTTTAATCTGCATTTTATGACTATTTTAGACATAGACCGATGTCACAGACAAATTGAGTAATCAGTTGATCACAGAAAAAAATGGCAGATTAATCAGCAAACACATATTGTGTTTGTCGCAGCTTTACACGCAATACTGGTTGGGAAAATATCATTTTGATGCTTACAGTCAACTTAAATCTTTATTCATAGCAAACAAAGAAATGAGATCCAACTTAGTCGTAAAAGTTTAAGAGATGTGTGAAACTTTTAAAAATACAACAGCAAAATCCTTACACAACAGCCAAAGACTATATTGTGCATTTTAAAAGTATCAGCCGAAACAAAGATCATCTACAGTACATCAGCTTTGCCATGTGGCAACAATTAACAGTTAGCATGATGCTAACTAGCTAGGTTAGAGACACACTCATCTAGTAACCTGTTTCAAGACAACAGGGAAAGTTTCACGGTATTCATTTTCACACTCCACTATGGGCACTTGGATTGGTGAGAAAACAACAGCAGCTGGTTGGTAGGGGTTGCTCAGCCAAAGAAAAAGTCGAGTGTACCGTCTCCTATTGCCAACTGATCAGTCTGCATCCCGACCCCTCTGATATTATGTTAGTCTGTCACCCTTGAACCAGGAAATTTGTCCTATTTGGTCCACCGTCATCACTATTCCTTCCTCCTAATTCATATCGTCTTGTGCAGGAACTCTGGTTTTATATTCTCTCACTGATTCATGCTGTCATCAGCTTAAATTCTGGGAGCAATTTAAGTGGTAACTGTTAGCTTTAGTTGTGGGAGCTATTTATGTTGTAGCCGTTAGCTAGATTTGGAAGCTACCAAGTTAATAAAAGGGCCTTAAAAGACCATAAAAATGTCTGAGCACCATTAAATTGTAATTTGAGTAGTAGTCCCCTCCACTACAACACTGCAAACACAACAAAAAAGCTTTCAGTATTGCCCATAGATAACTGTTATAACACTTCTGTATTCTCTTTCTTTCTACAGATATTCTACACATTCACAGTCAGTGTCTGCACATTGTCCTGAAAGAAAGACTCAGCCAGACAGAAACAGAGACTTTAGTTCCTCACCATTACAGGCTGTGAGGACCAAGTGACTTCCTGACCCCCCTTGTCTGTTGTGGTCCCACTATGGGGAAGACTGGCCAGAGTACAGTGGACTTAAACTCCCCAACAGAGGTCAAACAAGCAGTTCCCTTTGAGGAAATGGACCCCGTGGAACCTCCAGCAGGTGAAAAGAAGAAAAAAGAAGAGCCGCCTGACAGGGGAAGCTGGAAAGGAAAGTTTGACTTCTTGCTGTCATGTGTGGGATACGCCATTGGTCTATGAAATGTCTGGAGGTTCCCTTATTTGTGTGGCAAGAATGGTGGAGGTAAGTGCTACAACAAGACTGAATGCCAAAAGACCAAAAGGCCTCCTGTCAGTTTAAAGTTACACTAATAATGAGATACTTATCACATTAGGGATACTGTATACTTAATATACTCTGACAAGATAAAACCTGCTTTGGATAAACTGGCCCCACTGGCTTGATAAACAGTGTAATCTTAATGCTCAGCCGTCCAGCGTTCATCAGTTTATTGAGCTCTAGTTTTACAAATAGTTACTAGTTTCATCAGATAAATTTTTACTTAATGCACTTTTTTAAAGAGTCCTTGAATCCTATCCCCACCTAAGAAAAGAGCAGATACTCCGCAGCATGACCCGACATAACACAGTATCTACATTGTTTCTGCTCAGGCTACCCTACAGAGGCTGGTCCAACCAGCATCACCAACAACCTTGTGTGAATACCATGGCCTGCTCAGTTTTCCAACCAGCATTGCAGTGTAACTCAGTCAACTATTAAGCAACCCAACTAGAATGAAAAACTTTTCCTGAATTACAGTACTGTATGTCCCTGAACCTGAGTGCTGGCAAGTCTGTGGGGTCATCATTAGGCATCCTCTCAAGTGAGTTTGGCCCACAATATTGAAAAGGCTAAAAGTGTATTCCAGCATCCCGGAACCTCTCCCCGCTTTTTGTGCACCCATTTAAAACAGCCCTGCTTTACAGTATATTCACTTTTTCTGCAATATCACCAGCTAACACCATGCTAACCGTGTACAGCTAACCCTATGTCAGGCAAGCCAGCATGTTTCTTTTAGAGGCAGAATGCTGCTCAGTCCACTAAGCAACAGCCAAATAAACACCCTCAGCTACCTCATCATAGCAAACAACAAATACTCCTTTATATTATATTGCATCAATAAAACTAAATAGTCTGCCAAGCTAATTAGTATGCTAACAGTATACCATGCCAACTAGCATGGTGCTTGTGCCACCATATCACCAAACAATCACCACCAGCTTTTCCAACTTGACAGAATCAGCCGTCTGCCTCTGTGTCTCCTCTACAATCAATGTCCTCCTGCCAACTGCTACTGCTTTCTCCATAAACCGTATTTACACAGTGGCCATTTTCCTCTGACACCACGCTCAGAGTGGGAAGCTCAAATGCTGTTATCAAAAGTATAATGTCATACTGCTTTGTTCCTGGTTGCTAGTCATATAAACGTAGGGAATCTGACAAATCGCCATCATTTCACTGCTTTCTAGTTGATTAGAAACTAAAAAAGATAATAGACATGGACATCAGGCGATACTTCCAAGTAAAACAACGTATTCGATAACCCATTAGCTACCATTAAACAGCTCATGGTAACATTCAGACTTCTTAGATAACATTACCGTTTGATAGTGTTTCACAGTACGATAGAAAGGCATAAATTAATTATCTAAATACATCTTGGACACAATTATTTTAGCTTGGATGGAAGTTAAATGCACTAGATGTAATTAAGCTTGCAAATTAATGTTGTCTCTTTACCCAAACTTCCCTCCCTTAGCTTATTTCCCCCACACCCCACAGTAGGGTGTGAGGAACTAAGCCTGTAAATTTGCCTCCCTCTGGCTCCACTTCCTCCCTGATGAGACTATCGGAGCTGTACTCCATAGACTCTGACAAGATCTTCTCCAGTCTTGCTTTGGATATTTAAATTCCTCTGTTGAACTGGTTATACAGAATTCCAACATCCCTTTGCCAAACAGGGCCACACTGCCTCAGCAGCTTGGTGCTCACTGCTACTTTTGAATGTAGGAGCAAATCATTCTCTCTAGCTTCTCTACCCTTAGGTATATCATAAATTTTCAAGGGGGCACAACAATCATGGCTGCAGACCAATCTGCAGGTACCACAGCTGGAGTTTGCCTGGAAGGCCTGACATCTCTGTACTCTTATGCTACATATCTACTATGTGCTGTCTAAACTCCTGGATCTGCTTATTACCACTAAGCATCATGCTACCAACCTAAACTTTTAACTGGCCTCTCTAATACTGTTAGAATTATCTTGTCATCTACATTAAGCCTCCTCCTTGAAAGCACCTTTTCACCTGTTTCAAGGTCAGGGCTTTAACTTTCATTGGGTGGTCTATTGGGGGCCATATCTAGAGGTCCGGTCCCTATCTTTATCTGAATGCAGCCCTTCTAAGTAAGTCTCTAACTTGTACTGCTTTCAAGCTTAGCTATACAGATCTTCATACAAAGCTGCCTTAGCTCGTTCCTAATCCTTTTTGATTGTTTTTCAGCAAATTCATAGTCTTTCCCACTATCTATCCTTTGCCCTTGGGCAAGATTATTAATATCCTGGTGCCGCCGTGACTTTACTACCTCTTCAGCTAACCTTTTTCATTCTCTTAAAGACTAAACTGTTCCTTTCACACTTCCTGTGCACCCATCAGATATGAATTAACAGTTGCCTCATATGCTTTTCTCACTAGCATTATCAATGAAAAAAAAACTAATAAGAGGAACATGTTTGACAGGGTCTTTGGCTGAAGTTGCACTTTAAGAGTACTTTTTATAGGAATATGGTCCTTTGCAACACTTTGACATTTGTAGACCTTTTTTAATCAATTGTAAAACTTTTTCTCCAGGCAAGTGTGTATTCTCTGAAGGATGTGTGTCTCCTGCATCTTCTTCATAAAATGTTAATAATGAAATAGATCTTCAGGTAGTAGCCATGGTTTAGCAAATTAGAGTAATAGATATGTCAGTATTGCCACAGTATTACCAAAGTGTTTTATTTGTTTTTAGTCAAAAACAAATCAAAAGAAGCTTAATTTGTTCAAATATTTAGGTTTCATACAGTCTCTAAATGTATCTGTGTGTTAAATTAATTTTGAATATTACATATTTATGATTCTATTTATTATCTTCCCGATTATATTCTGTTTATTTACCTTGTGGTGATCTATCAGGGGCCTTTCTGATCCCGTACTTTATGACCCTGGTGTTTGCTGGGATACCTCTCTTCCTCCTGGAGACATCTCTGGGACAGTTCACCTCAGTGGGAGGGCTGGGGGTGTGGAAGCTCATGCCTATGATGAAAGGTAAGATGTGGATATAAATCGGAAGATATGGATGTATGCTTGATGTTATGTAACATAATTTACAAATATAATTTGAGCTACTGACATGATTCTCCTTAGTTGATGTGTAAAAGCATTATGTGCACCCCAACAGAACCGTGTGCCACCAAGAATATCGACTGTTTGTGTTATGAGCACTTCTTTATTGGTGCCGAACATTTTAAAGTTTGCCTCGATGTTATTTTAATATTCTCTTTTCAGCATAGTTTTTTTTACTCCACTTCAAACTCTTCCTCCATGCCATCACACTTGTTGCTGACTTAAAAAAATATTACAGCAAAAATGATAAGGATAAGAAAATGCCAAAGAGTTGCAGAAACGTAAAAGTAAAGTAAAGTAAAAAAAGAGCAAAGTAAGTTTAAAAAAAAGGAAAATATTTTTTTGACAATTTTTTTCATGTAAGAATTTTGAGCAGCCAGTGCTTGTTGGTTGCAATTATACCAGTGCCTCTGAGTTCAAAGAGCTCGAGTGAAGCACATTTTATCTCCAGCCGCCACAGACGGCAAGAGTGATACTGAGTGTGCTGCTGCCAACTGATACTCAAAGCCAAGGGCAAGTAAACAACAAGAAAGGCAAAAACAACAATGATGAGGATGATGATGATTATAAATAACATGCTGAGTAACCCTTTTTTTTTCTTTGTCTGCCTGCTGCTCTGGTGTTCTATGCCCCTTACATGCTATTTTACATTTTATTTCCATGTTGGCTGACCTATTAAATATTGTACAGTTAAATGCTGAATGCCTCTTCCATCCTCAGGTGTCGGTTTAGCTGCAGTGGTCCTCTCCTTCTGGCTCAACATCTACTATATAATCATCATTGCCTGGGCACTCTACTACTTGTTCAACTCCTTTGGTTCTGTATGTTACATAATTAATCTTTAGGGGGCAAACCCTATATAGAATGTTTGTACATTTTCAGAATTGATTAGTCAATCTGCAGAAAATGAACGAGTAACAATTTTGATAGTTGATTAATTGTGTTAATCATTGTCAAAATAAAATGTCAAACTTCTGCTTGTTCAAGTTTCTCAAATGGGAGGGATTTGCCATTTTTGACATATAAGATCAGATTTATTCTAAGGGTTGTCAAATACCGTTATTTTGTCATGACCTTCGGCATCTCATACAGACCCACAAGATACCCCTTAAAGCCTGCATGAGACGCTTTAAACAAACTCCACTGTAAACCCAACTGATGCAATATTAGACACTCAGAGCACGGTGATGTAATATAAAAGCAAAAGTGTCTGCATGTGGAAGAGTTTGGGGTGAAAAACTGGTAAAACACAGGATTTTCAGGTGACCGGGGTTCGTTTCCTGTTTGAAACTAACAGCAGTGAACTAACAATAGTCAATATTGACTAACATTGTAACATGCTTAACTTAAATCATGTACATAAACATACTTTTTTAGACCCAAACCATGATCTTTTCCTAAATCTAACCAAATTTTTTTGGAGTGTAAACCAAACTTCGACCAATTCAACGTGTTAACATATGTATGAAAGGCTTCCTGGCAGCGGTCTCAAACGTACACTAAAGGACATCTTGTGCGTCTGTATGATATGTGTGACAAGAGGCGTGACAAAACATTAGTCTATTAGAAGAGGTTGATATAATGTTCATGTATATTTTTTATCTTTGGGTTTCAGAGTCTTTAAAAAACAAGGAATCTGAATTTGTCATATTGGGCTCTGGATGAATTTGTCACTGATTTCTGACATTTTATAGACAGAGCAATTGATTAATTTAAAAAATATTTGGCAGATTATTTATTAGTAGCAGCCCCATTTTTAAATATTGTGTTGCTTTATCTTTCCATTTTATCTCACTTGTTTTAAAGAGGAATCATTAAGTGACATCCCACATAGAACTATTACCTGACTCTGCGATTACCATTAACTCTCGGGTCATTTCCTGTTTTTCAGCACATTGTTTTGGGGTTCTTTTGGGCAATTTTACTGTTTTGGTTCACAGTTTGCAGAAGTGTTGTTTCCAGCAGCATCTGTGAAAAAGCTCTGATGAACATAATGTACGTTTCCTGCTTAGCATCACACACCAGCCAGAATTAGCAACTATCTAAAAAGCAAATGCTAAACAGAATCAAATATTTACTTTAGGAGGTGGTGGAGACAAAATCAGAGCTAAAAGGGGAATTAATATTATACTTAACATTCATCAGGTGGACACAATCAAATAAATCAAACTCCAAATAAAGGCTTATGTTGCTCTGTATCTGCTGGATGTAAATAAAGGCCTACTAATAAAATGCTGATATGTCATTGATGTATTTACAGCTTTTCTCTAGTACTCCCATGTGGCCAAATACTCTTACTGCAGTTTTAATGTCAAATCAGAAAAAGTGTTAAAAATGGACGGTAGGCATTTTCTAAATTCTGTTTTTATACATGATAACTATACATGATAACTATACCTGATAACTACCAGCCATGCCTTTTTCACCTTATGTACATCAATAAAAGATACTGAGATTTTGTTTACCACCTTCTCAACGCTTCTCTTTCACTGTCTTGTCTTTTCTCACTCTGCTTTTGTATATCTCTGCGTGACCGGCCAGCTCAAAGAAGCCTGGTGGACGAAATTTAGAGACTTTGCAGGCATTGTGCTTAAGGCTCATGTGGTGGGGAAAAAAGGGGGATAGAGAAGCAGGGATCAAAAAATATATTGTCCATTGTTGTGTTTTTTATCCGAAGGCCAAAAAAAGATGGTTGGCCCATTAAAATGGGGGCCTGTGGAGAGTCAAGTATACACATGATAGATGTTAAAGTTTTGAAGAACAGCAAGATTTTCTTTTTCTTGTGTCAGTCTTGTTGGTTTATGTGTTTATTAAAATGCTACATTTGATAAATCCCACAACATTGTTTTGTCTTTATTTTTTTTTATTTGTTTTTTTTTCACTATTAATTTAGTACGCAAAGCTGAGAAATATTTCATCATATTTTTGTGCTACTTGAGCCATATTTTGTTTGTGCATATGTTTTTGTGTGCAGGAGCTGCCTTGGCAAAGCTGTGATAACCCCTGGAACACTGAGAAATGTTTTTGCAACTACAGTCTGACAGACACCACCAACCTGACCAGTGCTGTCACAGAGTTCTGGGAGTAAGTCGGCAAAACATGTTCCTGCTTAACTGTATGTGTGTGTGTACAAGATGCTCTGTATAAGCATATGTTATAAGTGTTAAAACAATTTCTGGACGCTCTTTGTGCCTGTCTGTGACTGTGTGTTCCTGTAGGCGTAACATGCACCAGCTGTCTAGTGGTCTGGAGGAGCCAGGAGCGCTTCGCTGGCCCTTAGTTGGCACTCTGGCACTGGCCTGGGTGCTTGTCTATTTCTCAATCTGGAAAGGAGTGGAGTGGACTGGGAAGGTTGGACTGTGCTTTTTCTTTGCCTTTCCACTGACATACTCTCTCTGGCTGCAGACTGTTTCTGCTACATCACACAGTCTGCTTTATCTGGGCTTATTATTCTCCCTTTTGCATATTTCAAATCTGAATCATGCAAACATGACAAGACATCGAGC
>JAQQZW010000015.1:11435321-11446275 GCA_029814745.1 Zanclus cornutus | reverse complement strand
TTAATCAAAAGCCTGGTCAGCCCATTTTGACAGAAGGTTAGCCGGTAGCGTGTTATAGCCAGGTGTTGGCAGCAGTTGGTAGTCTCTGGTTCAGGTTACGTTAGCTCGTGCACTGTTGTGTGCATTGCATGCACAAACTTTGATTTCCGCATGGTAAGGCATTGGTTTTCATGACATAAAATTTTTACAATTCTGCTAAGTTTTAATTGTAAATAGCATGTATGTTACATTTGGCAATACTGTTGCAGAAACCTCGGATTTGTACTTACAACAGTGGTGCTTGAATCAGAAACTGTGGGGACACCAAACTGCGCAAAATACCAATAGCTACATAATGTTGCTTTAAGCACATGTTGGTTAACATAAAATCTTTTGTGAAAATGTGCTGCTTTGCATCAATGAAAGTTTATCTGACCCCCAGTACGATATTTTGTTTGGTTAAAGAAACATCTTTGCAAACTGTATTATGCCCAAAAAGCCCCCATGGAATTTTGATAAGGTTTAACTCATAATTAAATACATAAATAAATCAAACAAAGTCAAATTCAAGGGTGCTGGCTTGCAACTGAGACTGCTAATTTGCCCATTAAGGAAAATTTACTCAGTTCATTCAAAGTTCATTCCTCAGTCAATTAAGAATGGGGATGGAAAGCATCAATATTAGAATGAAGCTGCTCTTCTACATGTGCTCCGGCTGTACAATTTAATAAATCAGCCTAATCCTCAATTCTCTGCCTTCCCACATCAAGTGTGGTGCTGCAAGATGATTCGCAAGAACACTTAGAGATAGAGAGATGATTGGAATTCTAACCAGCTGTATTATACTGAGACTACACAGTGTTAGACTGTCAGGGACATGTAGCTGCCAGAAAAGGTTAGATGTTGGAAGAGCTTTTAGATATTTAATGAGGCAATAAGGGGTCAAGTTAAGTTGGTGACTTTTGTTTTTAGTTGATGACATAATTGTTCAAGATCCTGTCACACCACTGATCAATCTCTCATTAGGCATCTTTGGATAACCATCAGCTGGACTTTTTGCACTATGCCTGGCACTGTAGCACTAGTCGTCCCCTGTCGATAGTAATTCAGCCGTATAAGCGTGTTGAATCAATGGCAGAGGCAAAATTTACCGTCTCCACCATTCCTTTTCCTTCTTCAGTAAGCAAAAGACAAACCAAAGCAAAGCAAAGCAGTGCAAAGCAAAGCAAAGCAAAATCCTTGTTCAGATGTAACTTTCTATCAGATGTACTCTCAGTTTGTATTCCAAGCATAAAGCAAGACCATTTCGTCAGATTCACTGTGGAGAGAAAATGGTAGACCATTTTGTTTTGTTTGTTTTGTTTCTTTTATAAAATATTCTTTGGAGTACAAATACAGACTCCTGACTAGTCATTTTTTTTCACACAGGGCCAGAGCATACAATATATGCATGCGGGTGGCCAGCTGGAAGCGGTAGTCTTTGCACTGTGGGCTGTAATCTTACTTCAGTCGTTTCCTTGTTTCTTGTGTGTCCATACTTTGTCATGCATTTAACAAGATTTAAGCCTTTCAGTGGTTTAGGTGAAGTTTAAGGGTCTTTATTTCAAAGTGACATGACTCTTCTTTAACCTTTGCTCTTGCTTGATATTCCCTATAGTAAGTGTAACCAGTTTGTGGGAGTGTTTCAAGGGTACTTCTTTTATGCTTTGCTCCGAGAGTGTGGCTATCCTTGACACAGGCACATTGAATGGGTTTTCACATCTAGCCATTTGAGGCATTGTACCTTTGGGGCATGGTCTCGACTGATGACGGGGCTGAACACAGTGTCAACCAAAAACCTGAGGGCATCACCAATCCTCCTTGATCCACCGTCATAGGGGAGATCTCTGATGGCTCTAAGCACCTCCTCCAGTGAGCTGTAGTCCGTCAAAGCTATCCGCATCATGCAAGGAAAGGATTACAAAAAGGGAAAACTGGATCATGTAGAAATAATGGAAAATCTAATACAAACATCAGTATGTGTTGTCTGTTCTTGTTGATTAAAGCTCCTGGGACTCTCAATTTAAAAAAGCTCTGTATAATACCAAAAAAAGGAGGCAACGAATGTTGTAATTAGCTACCGAATCCATGTTTTTTTTGGTGTTACAGTTATCTGTGGTAAAGATGAAGGAGTCAATGGCAGTTAGTTAAATAGTACCATGCTGTATGTTTGTACAGCTGTATTTGAGTTTTACCTCGGGACATCCCCGAAGACAGTGACTCCAAAGCGGACCACCTCACTTCCCACAACACTGCCTTTGAAGGTGGAGATGACGGCTGAGATGAAGTCCTTGACATTAGAGAAGCTGATCTGGCCTACACTCCATGACTCATCAACCAGAAACACTATGTCTGCCTGCACCACCGTCCTGCATGCTGAGGGAAGAAGAATGGGTGAATTAGTGTGAAACAAATACCAAGAAGTGAGGAGCAAGGGGATGCAGTGCATGTTTGAAAAATTTAAGACGGCTGTATGCTTTTGCCTCAAGCTTTCATAATCAATTGAATTTGAAAAAAAATCCAAAGTAAATCTTCCTTAAAGTTTAAGGGGTAAAGTTTGTAATGAAGACACACAGTATAGCCTACCTCATGCTTTATTCCTACACTGACCACCAGATAGCAGTCTTGGTCCATCACGTTGAGCCTTTTCCTTTCACTTACTTCTGTCATGCAGCCAGAGCACCACACAAATCCCCATGAATTTTTAATGAGACACAAGTGAGCCAAAGAGACTATCAATATTCTGGGCACTCCAGCAATAAAACTTTAGTACGGCGATGAGGAACGCTTAGAATAATAAGGTAAACACACCAAAAATCAGGGTCAGTCCCCTCACTCAAACAAACAATTGCATTTAACATACGGATATGCTGCGTTTGGCAAGATTCAGTTGTGTTTAGATGTGGAGTTAAAAAGTCTGGCACGCATAAAAGAGGCACTAAGATGCATTGACGACATGCACACACACATTCTCACACATACATACATTAGCTCTTACAACTGTGGTTCAGATGCACACGACTGCACATATTCCCAAAGGGATATACAGTAACGTACTAACAAACGCACACACACTTCACACAGAAATCTGCTGTGTGTGCAAACGCCCTCTGAGTCAATATTCCGGCATTACATATGCAATAAACCACAGTGACGACAGCATTGATTAGGTTAGTGAATAAGAGATAGGCACCACTGATTGTTCTGTAAGTGATAACTCAGCTTCTCTGCTATCATCTATTTCATTACAGTGCTTTCTTGCCTCTATTATCTCGCCCTTCTTCCTTTGGCTGCGATCCCAGGATTCACTGGGGGTGACATATATCTCCAGCCTATGGCGACCTAACATTATGTTCCCTCCTCAAACATCTATACATCTCTGGCCACACACCAAGGAAACAAAATATCATTGGAAATAAAATTTTGGAGCCTTCTCCAGGCTACTATCTTTGCCTACATGGAAGCTTTATTGCCATACATTGAACAATAGTGGATTCAACACTGATGTAAAAATCACAGTTAAAACCAATGATGCAAATGAACAAGAAACAAAAGTGTTCATCCTCTTCATCCTAAAATGAGCCTCATATAGGCAGCAAACAAACCCATACATACATACATACATACATTACATACATCCTCCATTTATTGGGATACATTTTCTACTCCACAAATTTTTTTAACATGGCAGAGACTTTGAGCAAAGAAGAAACTGGAGGCTGGTCTCTGTCAGACAGACACAGACTGAGGTGGAAAACAAGATCAATTATCCAGAAGTTTGTCTGTCTGAGCTGGCAGGTGAGAATCACGTGCCACGGATAAGGAGACAACACATGCTGAGGGATTAGAAATGGTTTTCTTGAAGGTTATCTATGCTTATATCTCAAAGGTTGTGTAGGCTACACATCTGTGTTAGACCAACATTGATTTCCGCATTAGATGTAGCTCACTGGCTACAGCATACGCTGCAGAAAATTCTACCATGAAAGAAATAGTCTAAGAAATAATGAAGCACTACTGCAATCAGCTCCAACTAGATCAAGAGAAAATATGTAAACCATCAGAGAGCATAAGTCTGAGAGACTCTAAAGGCCATCAGGTTCAAGTTTTTTCCCCGACAAATGAATGTAAAAGCTCCTCTAAGAAGAAGAAGAAAGTGCAGTAATTTGTAGAGAAGCTGCAAGTGTAGGAAAAAAATATTAATTTACAGAAAGACCAAATATTGACAAAAACTCTCACAGTCGATATTTAGGCTTTAGACACCACAGCAGGTGCAACATGTGAACACATATTAATCATATCGAAAGCTAAAGAGCAAAAGATGTAAGCCATGCAGACTCGACAGTAAAAGAAACCAAAAAAACACCTGCATGCACTAATACTACTACTGCTACTACAGTCTGATCCCAGCTTATCTTTCTAATCTCTAAATGACAATGGAGAGACAAAAATTGTCCAGTTTTTAGAGTTTGCAAACAAACTGATCCAAATTTCATCTTTGATTCCTATTTGGAGTGCTTATTACTCATTCATCAGTGGGAATGAGGGAGTTATGTTACATGCAAGCTTTTTTAACTACAAGGAGACGCAAAAAATAATATATACAGTACAAAAATGGTTTGTATTGAATGATATAACCAAGCTCAAATAGATGCACTTGTTCAGAAAGACAACATTGTAATAATAATGAAGTGCAGATGGAGATCATTGCATCCATTCAGCATGAGCCAGCATTAGGAATTCATTAGGAAAGTGAGAGCATACAAATATCAATTTAAGCTTCATTAATTTTTTTGTTCACTTGGGAGAAGCCAAATTTTTAAGCCAAATCTTAAAGCTTAACTAATTTTTTTATTAAATAAAAAAAGATAATTGAGTATGTATAACATAAGAAGGGTCGCTTGTAGTGGCAAATTCCTAGAGAATTACCACTCACTCTGAATCCCCACCTCTGCAAAACTGAGCACTTCTGCATCTTTCTAGGCTACCTGTCAAGGACCAAAAGGTAGAATGAGAAAGTAAGCAACTAGCTGCTGAATATAGCAGAGCATTTTGCAGCTAAAGAGTCAGACATGTCTCTTTAGGGTTGGTAGAGACCAAAACACAAGCTTACATTTTTTTAGGTTGAAGAAAGTTCTACTCCAAGTGAATGCTAATGTTGCTAATGTTTTCTGGATTTGTAACAGTTTGCTAACACATTAGCTGCAAGTTTTGAAGGGGACTTAGCTCCACTGCCCCAAGTGGTCAAACTGATCAAGTTGTCATGGCTAACATTTCGTAGCAAACGCCTGTTGTATTTACACACCCAGCAGACATGGAGCATCATTAGCATTCATTTGTAGCAATGTTTATGGCAACCTGACAGTAAATTTGTGGGCTGTAAAACCAAAACACTGACTTAAAGAGGCTAAAAAGCTTCATATAGCTGCAGAGTTGGATGAAAATTCCCTGAGATTTCCTGACTTTGACTAACATACATTACTTGCAGTCATTTGATTCACTGTTATTATAAAAATATTGAATAATGGAGCCTTAAGGTTACTGTTGACTTATTGATTTGAAATCGACCACATGCTACTTCTTGTGTGTATCATGAACCCTGACAATCATATGATATGATATGACAGCAAGTGTACCAACACTGTCATGAATAAACAATAGTACAAGTAATAGTAGCTTCAAGTATTGCCTTCGGAAACTAATATCCTTCCATAAACTGCCAAACAACTTTGCCAATCACTTTCTGCCAACCTCATTCCAAGAGGAGCCGGTCTAACTTTTGATTGGCCAATTGACCTTTTGGTGACATCCAATAGCACCTGAGGCTAAATTTCTGTGTCTAGTTGATGGGTTTGACAGGCTGGCAGACAGAGTGCTGTACCGTACATGAGGCTAGCAGCTGTTTAAATTCCCTGACTAGACACAGTCTGGAGAGAAACTGGAGCTGTGTTAGTGTCTGCTTCGTGTACCAACCCATGTGTGGAGATTTAATGATGGAGCACTCACACAGACTTTGTTCATTGAGCACCTGTTCTTTCTTTGGCCTATGCATCCGAGTTATTTAATTCATCGTTCTGTGCACATTGCTTGAATTCACACATATGGCTTTGACTCAAAATTAAGCAGCGGATGGTACCATAAGACACTTATTGAAATTTTAAATAAATGACAGAATAACTGAGAGAGTAAAGAAAGTTAGGAAAAAGCTTGGTGAGGACATTAGAGGTAAGTTAGTGTGTTTAAATGTGTCTTTGATGTTGGAATGTCAACCGTTACCTTCAGCTTGTGCTGTGACGCTTTGATGGGACAGAGAAAGGGACAGCAGAAAGATCCACACAGAGGAGCGACCCATACTCTTCCTCTCCTCCTCTTCCTCCTTCGATCACCTGCTCCTTCTTCCAGTTCTTCTCTTCACAAATCTATTTCCTGAATTCCACTCCACAATCATCAATTCCAGCTCCTCTCTCCCCTTATCTGAAAGTATACAGATGAATAGAGAGTGGGAAAAAGTCATTAGAGGCCCTAAAAGATAAAACATAATCAGTCATTTTTTAATTTGTAAAGGATTCATGACTTTTACACAGAGTTGAGGAGTATTTACCTCCTGGGACACAGTGTTAAATAAATGTCTGCACACGGAAGGATGTCTTGGCAAGCACCTGCAATTATATGAAATTATCCACATAATCAAAATAAATGAAACTATCTTCTTGATGATTTATTGTTACTGTAATAGTTTAGGCCAATTTAGATTAGATTAGCACATTGTTATACTCACTCCCGTCATTGTAAGCGTACATCTGCAGACAGGGAGTTTTCCCTGTAAACAGTTTTACAGCAGATTCCAATGGCACCATGGAAATAAAGGCATCAAAAAGGCTTTTAAACTATCCAATATCCAATAACTATCCTGCTATTAAAAGCAGTAACTGGAAACTTTAAACATTATGGACATACACGAAGATTAAAAGTTATTACCCCAATAATCTACTGTAACTGTCTTACAAACTAGAAAATTCTTCCAGTCTCAGCCTGGAAGTTGACTTGGATTCGTGCCACTGTTTTGTTGACATGGTTCATAGTGTTGATTCATCTCTTCCGTTGCAATTTGTTAAAACTAAATGTAGCTTTGTTAATAGGGACTTTAAAGTCAATCATTCATTTTAGTGGGGCAGCGCCATGTCTGCATTTAAGGCCATTTTTCAGCACAAATAGCTGCTGATAAAACACACTATATAAATATAAGAGGGATCAAACCTGTGAGTTTTTAGCTACCTATTGTCCTGGGCTTTCTTTCACACAGATATGCATTAAAACGCACAACTTGTAATTTTTTCCCCTTGATGTCTCTCAAAATAATCAAATCAAAATCAAAACAATAAACAAACAATAAAACAAAAGACTTAGCTTGATGACGTCATGAAGTAGCGCGAGGTCATGGGGTTTGTTTATTTTATTGATAAAGGGCCACCATTGCACATACACGATATATACATAAAGTGTTACATTATGTTTAGTCATGTCTTTTGACTGTGAATACAGAAATGTACTTTATAAGTTAAAGGAAGTAAGTTCCTCAACATAAATCACATATTACCAAAAGAAAGGGAACCATTCATGACTTGAAAATGATGGTTCATAAGGGCTGCCAGATGTAAACATATGCTTTTTGGACTGAAGACAAAGATGTCAGAATATGATTGATCTGTTAACTCTTTCTTACTGATATGAAATGGAAATCAAAACAGTAGTTACTGAAAAGGTTTCAGTAAGAATAGCATGAAAAGGAGAGATGGACAGTCCTTATTGACAGGTTCAAGGAAGGAATGTATGTTTCCACAGGTGCAAAATCTGTGGACTGGTCAAACCTTTGGATCATGTGCACCTGTCCTAGACTAAGGATGAAACCAACTCCCTGAGGACCTGCCATGCCCTGGAACTCCTTACACAGCAGAGGTGATTATCCACTAAGTCAAGGCCAAGTCAGCATGGCTAATGCCTTTTAATGTGTGTGTGCATACCACCTTGCACCTGGTCAAAAAATGGAGCTCCACAGCATATCTACGCACGGTTTCCACTTGCCACTTTGTAGTTTATGTTTTGTGTATATGTGTGTGTGTGTGTTGGTGTTCATGTTTGACTACAACACAATGACACCATAACAAATTTGTGGAAGAAAAGCACAATGTGAGTAAAATTCCCATCTTAATTTTAACCCTCACCCTCACCCTAACCCTATTAATTCAGCTTTCTTTTTACCAAAACCTTCAACGTTCAGTTGTGGATGTGAATAGTGTTTTGCAGTGTGTCTAATGAATGTGAAGAAGTAACAGTAGGCCAGGTACATTTATACAGATGAGCCTTACTTGTGAAAGCACAGTTGTTCTTCACAGTGATCTAGATGGAGGGAGAGTGTGAGCCGTCCATCAGAGTAAATGGAAGTACAGTAACACTGTGGGATAGAGAACATCCTCCTCTTTTTCTTACTTGACAGACAGGAAACTTCAGGTTAGCATGAATGAGGTTAGGCCTAAGGCTATAGCTTTCGACTTGACATAATACACTGAGTGGAGGCAGTTCAGTCACTTGGAAATGTTGCCGCTGCTTTACTGGCTTATTATCTCCCACTGAGACTGTACCATTGAAAGTGATATTTAAAAAACAAGTACGTAAGTTTACTGTAATTATAGTAACTTGCAGAACCGCGCTGATCAATGGTCCACTTCAAATTTAGCTCCAAGATCCTGCAGCCAAAACGTGTTGAATGTTCAAACATTCCCTTAAATGCATACTGAGGACCACAGAAATGTATCAAAAGCAAGAGCTACAACAACATTCAGTTACGTGAGCATAATCAGTGCCTAAGCAGAGTAAATCCAACACTTAAATCAGCACACGACACACTGGCAGCAGTAACGGATTATCCCATTTGAAATGAATGAACTCCCATCAGAGAGCAACACGCTCAACGCATTAAGTGTGATCTAGGAAATGGTTCGAGCTTTTATGTTTTACATTAGCTTGCTAACCCCCCCACATCTCTGTATAAGTGTGTATGTGTGCTTAAGTGTCTGTGCACGTGTGTGTACTGTATGGGTCTGTGCTTTTGCAAACTCATACGCTTAACATCAAAGAGTGGTCTGCCTTCACTCAGCTACTTTACAAGACATGAAAACATAAGAGATTTCTTTTGGCTTTAAAGATTCACATTCCACACATCCATCAAGCTATCCACCAATACATCACTTCCACTTTTGCCTCACGAGGGCATATTTCAGCAATAAATTAATATGGTAATGCCATAAAATAAATCAGATCAATGTGAAACAATCTAAATTCCAGAAAATTCCTCAGTGTGGTTTGACCACCTGATCTGACAAAAAATGGCTCCAGGCTGACTAATTTACAACCTCTGCAGAAGGAAGTGAGAAGGAAGTGAGCTCTGGCAGAGCTGGAACTCTAATATAATACAGCCGAAAACACTACAGTCTCGCCCTCACATACCAATGCAGATATGAGATCTGTCTCTGCATGTATCTTCTTATTACTGAAGTGCAGAGAGGACAGACATGTTTTGATGAATTACAGCGAGTACAGAGGTACACAGTCACTGACTTGTGTCTATCCTTCGGCGGGTTTTTTAAATAGTTTTGCACGGTGTGTTCGGCAAAGATGCAGCGAAGAAAAACCTCAGAGTTTTATTATGACAACTTTTTTATGTTATGGGACAGTTATTTTTACAGCAAGGCAGAGTACAATACATAAAAGAACATATAGTATACATACAGTACAGTAAGGAGAGGAGTGCATACATTAGGTTAAAAGTCCAGCAACAGTGCTCACTGGGGTCTAATATCCACAGTGTACAAAAACACCCACACAAACAAAGACTCAGAGGTGACACTTGCTGCCGGTCGCTGCATGAGCACGCCATATCAGTCAGCTTGACGTTAATGTGCTTCAGAGTTCATACAAATGATTTTGAGAGGATTCAGTGAAGTTAAAACGAGACTCACCCTACAGACTGAGCCTGCAGCCAAACTAGCAGCTCACAGGCCCAGCAGTGTTTTGAGGCAACTGCTAACATCAGCATACTAACATGCCAACAGGACAACGCTAACGTGGTAGTGTTTAACAGGTGTAATAATTACCATGTTCACCTTTCTAATTTAGTCTGTTACCATGCAACATTTACTAATTAACACTAAACAGCAAGAATGAGTGCAGGTATTCTGTCAGGAAAATAATTATCGGGGTAATTAAAAATTTACTGTAATGGTGGCAAAAAGAAAAATAGGGATCACCAAAGTTATTGCCATTCATCCCCTGGGGACCATGAATGTCTGTACAAAGTTTTATGGCAATCAATACAAAAGTCGTTGCTGGACCAAAGTGGCGGGCATACCAAGTAACAGAAAGATATTATCATCCATCAAACAATACCTCAAGATATTCCTCTAATGTCTGCGGTAATAAGCCTGAGTCAGATACTCAGACAACATGCCTGCAATGATCCCACATCCAAAAACACTTGCACAAAACTACATCCATCACTCACACCATGCTGGGATCACAAGCACTCTGTCGAGCCTCGCCGGGGAGAGAGTGCGCGTGTGTCTGAGGCCTTTAGTTTATCACTGCCCCGGGAGGATTAAATAATGTTGCAAAATGAACTTTACTGTCTCTGGCCCTTATACTTCCTCTCTGCTCCCTATCTACATTTTTCACACACACTCTCTCACACATCATATGCCCTGCAAGTCTAACTGCATGTCAGCTATTTCTACATAATGGCATTTTCCACCTCACCACTTCACAGGATGGATTATCCACGTAGGTGGGAAACTGGTAACAGTGAAAAGACACACACAGAGACACAGACACACACACACACACACACACACACACACACACACACACACACACAAACACAAAC
>JAQQZW010000015.1:11219343-11231252 GCA_029814745.1 Zanclus cornutus | reverse complement strand
CACTTCAAAAGGTCTGAACAGTAACAGCCTGAACATGTGTATCTCATTTCGCAAAAGACCCATGTTACAGAGTCCGTATCTGCCCCGGTGTGCTTTGAGTGAGTTCAGGCCTCTTAGAGACGACTAAATCGACTTCATAGCAACAAATGCACCAGCACAGAACTACATCCTTTACTGCTGGGATTTAGTGTCGGTCTTTAGCCTCACTTCACCTTGACCTTGAAGATACTTTTAAAGTGCAGCCACGGTACACAAGGGGTGAGGAAGAGATACAGACACATAAAGAAGCAGCCGAGGAAAAGGAGGCAAGCAGAGAGTAAAAAGGAGGCAGAGAGGGGTTGTAAGAGCCAGAGAGAGGGAGGGAGAGGGAGAGTTAAGTGCTCTCAGGGGAGTTGACTGTGGTTAAGGATTATTAAATGGGATCAATAACTAACAAGGCCTCTGTGCGCATGCACACATACACGTACATACACACTGCCTCCTCCTCTTACTTTCTACTTTTTCCTCCCTTCCTCAGTCTCCAGCCTCCCTTCTTTCCAAACTCTTCACATGTATTCTGCACGTCTCAGGTTTTCCAGGACCCATCTTGCCATTCACATTTTAAAATGTTTATCACATTTTTCCAGATACTCTCACCTTGCTTTACAGCTGCTCTCCATTTCACCATTTACAATTTTCAGCACTTGATTCAGTCGTTCTTTTTCCCAACTTCCAATTTCAAGCCACATTTTTGTTATCGCTTAATCATTTGCTCTCAAAGCTTGTAACAAAGGGGTCAACTGATACGGGATAGCTACGCTGACAGATGTTTTCTTCACTGATATAAAGGGTCAGACGGGCTTCAGGATCAGTCAAGGGACGAAAAAAGTCTGCAGTGACATGCAGAACACAAATATTAAGAGAGCCAACAACTTCATGAGAACTGTAGTTTATTGAACCCAAGCAAGTTCATTTTCATTTGATAAACCACCAGATCATTTAGCAGTCATTCTGGTGCTCCCAATCATATCTCATCTCATATCTCCTCAACAGCAAGTGTAGATCACCCAACTCTCCCAACTCTTGTAGGAGTGAATCTAAACCTCAAGCTTTTAGGGCAACATGGACAAGAGGTTCTCAAAGTGCTCAGAGAAAAATGGAAATTTGAACATCAATTCCAATGACCTTTCCATGAAGGCTGGGCAACCTTCATCTGCTAAGGAAGACCGTACAATATAGCTGAATGCTCCAGAACAGCTATTAAATTTGGTGAGACTTCTCTGGACAGATGCTTCGAAGGTCTAAAATGAACTCTAAACATCGATTTTAATCATCATTTAAACATGTCATAGTCATGAAGGGTTCCATTCACAACAGCAAGCACAGAGATTCTCATTTATATTTGAATATGGATCGTAAATGTTGCATTTCTTCAGAAAGACAGATGAAAAAAAACCCTGAATGAGAGATTAAAGAAGCCCTGGAGTGACATTCTCTGCTCATCCATGCTTGTGTGGAATCTGATCAAAAATGCTGATTTAGAATAGAAGGTTACTACTTCCTATAACCAACAGGTTAGGTATTGATAGATTATAACAAACTGCCTCGTGGCTTTCATTGACTACACAAAGTGCCCGCCAACCCATTTAAAATAAAAAAGCCTGAGATCTAAACCACTGTTGCCCAAATCCTCCCCTTCTCTCTTCTGTCTGTTGCTCTTCATCCCTGCTTCTCCCCCGCCAATCCCAGCAGCTTTTAATTCAGACTGGACATGTTGTCGGATGCTTGGCCTGCAATTCTACCATTGTAAACCCCCAACCCACACCCCAGTCCTCAAAAAAAGGGGACAGCAGTAAGAAAAAAGAGAAAGACAGGGCAAAAGTGAGTGGAATCTCTGCAGTGGGGAGATATGGGGTGAATAACAAAAGGAGGGAACACGGCTGTGTGGATGGATGGATGAATGATAGACAAGGAGAGGTACAAGAAAGGAGAGAGGGAAGCCAAGAATGCTGCTGTGCGGCGATAATGCTAAGGCAGGGCAGAATGAGGGGAGAAGGGATGCTGGACTTGTTGCCTCACAATAGCTACAGTCTAGACGAGAAGGAGCAGAAAGCCTGACAATGAGGGGAAGTGATGACTGAGAGGGAAAACAGAGTGTGTGGTAACACACCAGGTTTCTGAATCCTTTCTGACCAAAATCAAGAATGAGATCAGATAAAAGTTCACTGACTACATAAAAAAACAGGAGCATGTTCATGTTAGCTTTGCATCTGCACTTCCAGAATAAAGACGTGACACGAGAAGTGTGAATGTGCCTACTTTGGTCTTTGTTTCTCTGAGCTTTTCTTGTACAAGCCTGGATTAAAGGAGTATTTTGACATTTTAGTAAATACATGTATAAGCTGTCCTGCAGAGTAAAATGAGAAGATCAATATCGATCTCAGTCTGTATGCAGATAGTTTGAAAATGATTGTAGATTTCAGTATTTTGTTCTGTGATGTCACACAATGGATTTTAAGAAACCAGTTTTGTCAGTATTAATTTGACACAGACACACTTTATGAAATGCCTTGATTTCTCTAACCTATATGATGTGTATGACTGTTTAAGTAAAGTTGGTGATAGTGGGCATTTCCAGGCAATCATTGAAGACTCCAGGAGTTCCCTAGAAAGAAACGGCACGTAACTCATCGTGAAACTACAGCTTGTTTTTCTTACACACAGGTAACTGCACTGACTGAAAGATATAACATGTTATTAAGTGAGCTTTAAAGGTGATAGGAGGCTAGCTGGTTCCACATGTTTCAGTCTGCCTTCATACTTGGCAAACAGACAGAGTGAAATGATGGATCCTCTTATTTAGGACCCTGCAAAAAAATGAGTAACAGCATTTTCTAAAAATGCCAAACTATGCATTTAAACTGATGGGGGGCACTGGCTTTCGGTTACAACAGACACAGCAGATACATTATTAGTGTACTTAAGCAGTGCAAATTCTTTAACAAATTTGCCCAAACACTTTTTTTTTTTTGAACTTTGCCTAATGTTGCCGCTGGTATGTTTTTTAATCAGTTGTTTGCTAGTGTTAAACAAACTACACACTAGAAACTATGGCCAAGAAATTCTAATGATTAGAAGAGAGGGACAGGTCATTAAGTTGTTAAAAAAGCTTTAAAATGAGAGACTTCACAGTTTCAACAGGATGAACGTGAAGGAAAAATCCACCTTAAAAATCCGCCCATTCATAACACACACACACAAACACACACACACACCTTTACATTTTCTCCTCCTGTGGATAAACTCTGACATCATGCGTCGCATCATTTTACATCATATTTTGGATTTTACATGATCATTTGTGTCTCTGTGGTCTTTTCATGTCTCTTTGTGGTCATTTCGTGTCTCTCTGTGGTCTTTTCATGTCTCTTTATGGTCATTTCGTGTCTGTCTGTGGTCTTTTCGTGTCTCTCTGTGGTCATTTTGTGTCTCTCTGTGGTCTTTTCGTGTCTCTCTGTGGTCATTTCGTGTCTCTGTGGTCATTTCGTGTCTCTCTGTGGTCTTTTCGTGTCTCTGTGGTCATTTCGTGTCTCTCTGTGGTCTTTTCGTGTCTCTCTGTGGTCATTTCGTGTCTCTTTGTGGTCATTTCGTGTCTCTCTGTGGTCATTTCGTGTCTCTCTGTGATCATTTGTGTCTCTGTGGTCTTTTCAGGGCTTCTCAGTGGTCTGTCTTTGTCTGCTGTTGCTTTGTGTCTCTTTGTGGTCATGTAATGTCTCTCTGTCATCATTTTGAGTGTCCTTCTAGTCATTTTGTCTTTATAGTCACTTTCTCTCTGTGGTAGGTTTGTGCCTCTTTGTGGTTGTTAACTGTCTCTCTGAGCTCATTCTCATTCAGGTCTTTCTGTAGTAAGTTTATGTCTCTGTACAGTCGATTTGCGTCCTTTTGTCGCCGTTCAAATGACTTTCCAGCCATAAGTGTCCACAGTCACTTGGACTCTACACTGGGGGCCTCCTGAGCCTTTGGGCTCCTGACCCAGTACCAGGAGGCCCGACTATGATCCATCCGTGACTGAAGGTGGATTTTCCCTTCAAGTACAGTGTGATGAAAAACAAACAATTTGGGTAAACCAGCAGCTCAAAGGCAAAGTTCAGCTGAGAAGCAGCAGCAGTTCCCAACATTGAACAATAACACTCAGAAAAACACACAGAAAGCCAGTCGACTCCCTTAAAGGGTAAAAAACAGCAGCGACAGAGCTGCTGGAGTGTCTAATCCCATGTAAACAGGCTTAGTGTAAGGCAAGGAGGAAGAGGAGGAGAGAGAAAGAGGATGAAGTGAACTTTAAGATGAGGCAGAGGAGGAGGGATGAAGGTGTAGGAGGGAGATAGAAAGATGAAGAGGAGGAGGAAAGTGATCAAGGGGATGAGTAAGCAGAGGGAGGCTGACAGGCGAGGAGGAGGAGGAAGAGGAAGAGCAGGATGCAGATGGCTGAAAGGCAGACAGCAGAATTAAAGGGATCAGACGAAGGCTCAGGCGCACAAACACATGAAGTTCTGCTGAAACCTGAATCGGAAATGAAAGTTCTGCAGCACAACGTTTCTCAACAAGCGGGATTTTTAAAAACATGCCGGCAGCTGTCGTCCTCATAAGTCTGTCAGTTTGTTCTCTGAAATGTTATAAATATGCATCAATACAGAAATGAGCTTGTTTCCAACAGTCTGACATTAAATCAGACTGTTTGTTTCCTTCTGAATGAAATAAACGGACAAGTTCCACATAAGTACAGAAGCTCAGAGGGGACAAAAATAAACAAACGTTTTTAGATTAAAAGTGAAATTGTAATTTTAGCAGAACATCTTTATGTACCTGAGGTAACACAGAATTATTTAATGTTCAGAGAAAATAAATGAAAACAAGGTAAATGTAACCTTTAATTCATTTGATTTGATTTATTTGATCTGATCGAGGTCTAAACATTTTAACTGGTTTAAAACTGGACTTATTTTATCAAAACCTTCATTTTTTACATCAGAAATTCTTTAAATTTTTTATTTTAATTTTTAATTTTAATTTTTAATTTTAATTTTTAAGTACCCAAATATAAGTTGACATAAAATTATTAGCATGAAGACTTTTGTATATGACATCATGGTTAACTTTTTATTGTGTTTCACAATTACTTTTTAGCTTTTTATTATGAAAATTAGAAATATGATTTATTTGAACAAATACAGTTTACTGAATTAGAGAAACTAATGATCTTAAAATAAGAACTGTGTCCTCTTAAGGTTGATAAAAACCTTGGTATGTGTTTGATATGGAGAGCAAAATTATATCTTCTATTCTTGATATTAACAATTGAATGATTGATATAAAATTCAATATTAATACAAAATTCAAAAGCATTTCTTGATTTGAGCGATTACATTTTTGGTATCAACAGTTTTAATAATGTCAAAAATTTAAATATTTCGAATGATCAAAAAGCATGAATTTAAAGGTAAAGTGTGATTTAGGGGATCTGAAGTGAAACATAATATTTATGAAGCTGTTTTCTTTAGTGTAGAATCACCTGGAAATAAGAATCATTGTGTTTTCATCAACGTTAAACGAGCCTGTCATATCTACAAAGGGAGCGGCTCCTCTTCAGACTCCACCTGGTTTTGCACTGCCATTTTTCTACGGTAGCCCAGAGTGGACAAACCAGACTCTGGCTCTACAGAGGGCCTCCAGCATTTGTTCGTTGTTCGGCCTCCCTTTCTTCTGGTTCACGCCTGAAAGGGGATGGTGAGGCGATGGATACTCAGTTGGTTGCAATCTGCAACTTCACCTCTAGATGCCACTAAATCCTTCACACTAGACCTTTAAATACGTTAATAAAATAAAATGTGATTTTATTAACTGCTTTAGCTCTAATCAACTTCAGCTATCTGGACAGGTTTGGTGGTCAAGCTGAACTTTACAAAGTCCGACTAAAGTTTGACTGTAAGATCTGGACGATTTCGGTGAATGTCATTTAAATGCAGACGATCACTCGTCTCTGTGCTAAAAGAATCCAGAGCACCAAGATGAGTGAACGTTTGATCACCAGGTTTTCTCTGCTGGATGTCGTATTTGCAGTCAGATTTGTCTGATTCTCCTCCTGCTGCCTGATTACTGACACACTGTTGTGTTTTTTGCCTCTAAATTGTATGTTTTCCTCTCAGGTTTGGCGGGAAAACGAGAGCAGCTTCTTGTCTCTTTAAAGCTCCTGTTGGATGAAGTCGGCCTGCGGCTCTGCCTGCTGCGTTTAGCTGCGGAGGCTTAATTGATGTCTCGCTTTTCTCTTCGTCTCTCGCTGCTCTCTCATGTTTATCGTGATGGATTGAACAAAATGTTCTCTCTGTCCTCCTGCGTCTGACGTCTCACTGATTTAAGAAGAAAAGGAGACAGAGAGAGGAGGAGAGGGCGACAAAAAGAAAAACGATGTTGTCTCACATTTAGACAAGGCCGTGTTCCCGTCTCGGTCGGAGGGACGGATCCAGCTCGCCTCTCTCTGTCTCGCTTCCATCTGTCTCTGTGTGCTCTTTAAGCAGGTAATAATTACAGCTATCGCTGTCATCCTGGGGAAACAGGCTCCATTAGCACACAGCAGAGGCGTTTAGATGTGGGACTAATGAAGCTGTTACAGCCCAGATAAACTGATGCCCACCTGTTGATGAAGAACTGGAGCCAACGAGCAGCTGAGTGGATAAGAGCAGAAACTGACAGATGTGTAATGAGAGTTTTAGCTTTACTGGAAGATTTTATGAACCGTGTGACCTTTCCTGTGGTTACTGCTGCTAAAGCTGACGGGAAACCAAAACTTTAGCTGCGAAAAAAAATCTGAAAACGGTCTTTTTGTCTAAACGGGAGGTGAGTCCTCACAACGTAGGTATGTGGATCTGTTTGTCCCCACCTGATAACACCAGGTAGAGTATCGCACCTGTCCGGAGCCTTAAAGCACCTGACAGACACTCCAACAAAAGCCTCCACTCAGATTTCTTTTCCTCCTGCAGCAGCTTACAGACTAATTAGAGTTTCAGCACTTTTTAGGGAGAGACGAGTGAGATAAGAAGTGGACAGATGAGACAAAGGAAGACGTCTTCCTCTCAGAGAGCTCCTCTTAAACGCTCAGTCTTTCTTTATCTTGAAATTGCCTTCTTCACATGCTTCACCTGTCAAGCTTGTGAAGCTAAATGAAATTTAAAAGATGACAGAGCTGGAGGAGATAGAAGCTGGCCGTGAGGATGAGAAACCCGGAGACATAAAGTTAATGAAAATGTGCGTTTGAGAGACAAATGGGGATGAAAGTGGTGAAGACGTCGGGGGTGAGGTGGACGGGGTAGGAGGGGGGGTGGAGTCTGTTTGGATCGGCAGTGAGCTGCTGGGCGTGTTCGACATAAGCAGTGTATCAACTGCCGCATTGTGTGAAAGTTTCATTCAGCAGTGTGTGCGTGTGCTTACAAGACGTGCGTGTGAGTAGGGAGGCGGTGCTGAGACGTGGTTTCACTTCTACACTGTGTGTGCTCGTACTTCTGTCTCGGCATCGGGACCGCGTCGACCTTTTGGCAAAGTGAGGACGTTCAACATGTCGACAGCATTTCTCTCCAAAAACAAGCGATCGAGACAAAAGAGGAGCTGAGAATGTCGAGTTTTAGTGAAAACTTGAAGGGAAGTTTGGAAACTTTCTTTCAACTGTTTGTGGGATAAGATTTGATTTGAGGTCGAAGGTCAGAAAATGGATTTTGTCAATGATGGACCTCAAAGGTACAGAAGTACAAACGTGTGTGTGTGTGTGTGTGTGTGTGTGTGCGTGTGCGTGGACATTCTCAGCAACAGATGGGAGGAACTCTCATCCGAGTTCATAGAAAATCCCCCAGAAGGCAGAAGCCTGCAGACGTCTCAGGCTGCGTGTCCCCACAGGAAGACCGTCCGTCCAAATATGGCGGCAGAGCCTGGGGGGAGTGGAAGCGATGCAGGTACGCAGCCGCTTTTTGGGCGATTAAACCTCTGAAGTCTTCTCAGCAAAATCTGGACAAAATGCTCTGAACCTCTGGTGGACAGAAACAACACGGAACAGCTATTTATTAGACATTTTGTAAAACTAAAAATAAATTAAAAACTATAACAGAAAAACTGTTTTTGCGGCTTATTTTGTGATCTATGTTTGGACAAAAGGGTCTTACAAATAATCCAAATTTGGATTTTTTTGATGCAGATATGAATCAAAGTTTGGAGCCGAGGTTGATCTGAGGCGGCAGACAGAAGCAGCCGCACTGTGACAAAACCTCTCAAACGTTTTCCAGCAGGTCAGACGCTCGACTCCTCGCAGGTCTTCACTGCACTCGGAGACGTGAGAGCGTTCGGAAGCTGCATCGCTGCAGTGTGAGCGGAGCTGACGTGAACGAACACGAGGCTTCGAGGAATCACGAGGCTTTCTGAAGCACAGCAGGCGACTCGTATCTGACAGAAGCTTTTTAGAAAAGTTAAAACACCACGAAAATAAAACTCAGGGACTCTAATTAAAGAAACTGAACTGAAAGAAAGAAGATGAGCCGACTGTCCTCTGAAACAGATCTGTGTCACTGTGGAGATGAGACTCCTCGGTGATCCTCACTCGCCCTGATGCACCTCTGATGTCTGGAGGCCTCGCGTGGGACACGAAGGCCCCGAAGGTTTTATAACTTCTCCAGAAAGAAAAAATCCATCTGATGCAGTCGTCGAGATTTTGGATTCACTGCGTGTCGCTGCTGCGTTCAGTCAGCAGAGGCCTCGATGAGCAGAGGACGGCCTCTCAGCAGTCAGGAAGAGAAACAGAAGAAAAATCCTCCTTTTTCTGTTTCTGTTCAGTTTCTTCCTTCACCCCCCAGAGAGCCTCTGTAACTTTACAGATTCACAGAGAGAAGATCTGCTCCCAGTGAGGGGGGGGAACATGGAGGGTCTCAGCCAGGCTGCAGGGGGGGAGGGACGACGTGGTGTTCAATCTGAGGGTTGGGACCCCCAACAGGCCAGGAGGTGACCCAAACAGTCACTACATGATAATTTGGAGGAAAGATTTAAGCAGATGAGTCAGATTCTTTGAGATAATGAACATTTTCAACCCTCTTAATTCAGAAAATGAAGGAAATGTAACTGTTCTCAGTTGGTGTCTCGGCCCGGCGTCGTGTGCACCGCGTCCCTCTGTTTCCAGTGATCTGAACAGGAAGTGAACCGTGTTCCAGCGCTCCAGCGCCCCCTGCAGAGAAAAGCCTTTCATTTCGTTCTGAATTCTTTTCACAGACTTCAGACCATCTTTCTGCTCGTGGAGGATTTTCAGCTCCAGGGTTCAGGCTCTCCGAGAGGAGGTTTGAGCGGAGACCTCCGACCACGAGGAAGCCGTTACAGCAGAGTGTCTGCGGGTCGCCTGAAGGGCTCCGCTGCAGCTGCTGGAAGGAAAACAAAGAACATCACTGCAGATCTGCTGTGCAGCTGCCGTTTTTCACATCTAATCGGTTCTCATCCTAAATAATGATTTACTTTCCGACAAGTTTTGGCTCCTAAACGGAGGACTAGATGACAAACCAGGGCCCAGAGGGGCTCCAGGCTTCCTGTCTGTCAGTTTCATTGTATTAGTTGGTAGTTTTTACCACTGAAGCATGATGTCAGCTGAAAGGTAACTCATTCATTGGGCAGTTTTGATGGTCTGACAGGTTGCAACACTGTCATGTTGTATGCCCACAGACATCTGCGCACTACTGTCATTGCTGGCATATACACTGGGTTCCTCTCAGTATTCCTACAGCATAAGTAAGTGTCGCTGGCGATACCACATACCAGCAGGGAAAAGGGCAAAACAGTGTATGAAAAAACAGGCAAATCTTACAGCATAGTCGTCAGAAGATAATTGCTTCAGTCAGAGCTTCTTCACCACAGCTAGCTTGTTCTCAATGATTAATGATACCACTGCTTCTTTATTGTGACCATCCCCAGCTCCACTGACATAAATCCCCATGAAGAGGTGCCAAGGATGCTGCAATATTATGTTGTGAAAGAGCGGTCATACTGTCAGGTTTATTTCAGGGCATCCATGTGGCGTAGCGGTCTAAGTCGCATGTAACTGATTAGAAATAAGTCTTTGTTGCGAGTCGAACTCCCACACGTTCTTCCCATGTTTCCTGTCAAACAGGAGAACAAAAGACAAAAGTCAGCTTTACTGACCTCATAAGGTTTCTATTTCTATTATCTTTGGTGGTATTATTGTAAGAGAGTCAGCACTGCAACTAAACTTTCATCCGTCGCAGATAAGAAATGTTGCTATAATCTGAAGGAAACAAATCATTCAGTCCTTTATTTCTTTATTTTTGAAAATGGTTTTCATGATAAGAAGAAAAATCAGGTGTCTTATTATGGCTTGATGGTTGTGTTGCTTTCTCAGTACAATATAACTCCTGTATGCTTCAAACAAAGTGATTATAGGATCTTCAGCACCTGAACCACACACATACACACACGCGCACATACACCTTTCCAACTTGTAAATTGGACGGACTGCTTCTGACAGTTCTTGTAACTTGTCGGCAATCTTACAAGCATGCCACGTTTATGCAGTCATCTGCCAGTTGTGTGCAGGTAAAAGTGGTCAGTATTTGAACTTCTCTCAAGCTGTGGTTTTTTTTTCTACTATGCAACTGCTGCAGTCAGATTTTGTGCTTAAATACAACTGCAACACCATGAATGCCTTCAAGGAGATACTTTTCAAGAGTATATGCAGTTATCCTTCTCTTCATGATTAATTTAACTTGTCCTTTTGTATGATGGCAGGCTTTTTTGCACTGCCTTCAATATAGCTATTCGGAACAGGTCTGAACATTTTTGCCCTCAGACATATTCGGATGACAAGTTGTCCGAACAAATTCATCTCAAGCACATCAGGCCTTTGCAAAACAGGACAGAGGTCAATGTCTCAGTCCCAGTTTTTTTATGTGCAGCTTGGTCCTGATGTCAACAAACTCACCTGTTAAAAAGAACTGAATCAGAGGAGAAAACTCTCTAAGGTTCAGGTGAATCAAACCACGCGTCACACATATACTGTCATGTATTACTTTTTGATAATTGTGAAAAAAAAATTAGATTTATTTTGAATACAGCACATTTAGTAGACACAAGTTGAGCTCAGGCTCAGTGACTCAACTGAAAAAACATTTCATAACTGAATCCTGCTGAAGGATTGTTAGAAATATGACATTTTTTCTGCCATCAGCATGTGTGTGAATAAATGTTGTGAAAGTGTGCTCGTCCTTTAGTGTTTTCAGCCAAGGCTAAGCCCATCAACTTACCACACTAAATCCAACACGATTACGTCCCCCATAACCCTGCCACCTCCTTAGAAGACTAATAGCAAACCTTGAACCTAAGTGTTATTGCCACACAGTAAAAACCTATGATGCTAATTAACCAGCAAAGTAAATGGTTTCCAATGGAGTCTTACAGCCACTGCAACCAGGACTTATGTTTTATTAGTGACTCTCAGGGTAAAGCATAATACTGCCTGTAAGGTCTGAGTTAGGTGATATAATTTTATAACCCCATCACTTAGATTTGATCTGCCAGTGATAGCTTTTAAAGATGGAGTTGCAATGGTTTTAGTGGCAGTTACAGGATGTACCAAGATTTGTGGGAGGGATGTGTGTCCGGAACTGCTTAGAGAGTGTGTTTGTGTGTGTGAGAGAGTTTTTTATGTGTTTGATTGTGGCTGCAAAAAAGTATGAGACCTTGTTTTTCATCTAACCCCATCCCCCAACTGCCGGCCTTTGAAATATTATCACATCTCCAAGCTTGATATGACAGTTCTACCAACAACTGTCAAAAAACCTGATTCTCCTTTCAACCATCTTGTCATCCATATTCCATCCACACATTGACACATCCTACTC
>JAQQZW010000015.1:10896069-10908058 GCA_029814745.1 Zanclus cornutus | reverse complement strand
CAGACAGTATGTACAATACCAAATACAAAATGCTTAGACTGAAATGGCATCATTAACATGGCAACTTGTTACCAAAATGTTGTTATTACAAACTGTATGTTCACAACAAAGAAATTATTTTACGGTCAATATAATTGCTTGTTCTTGTGAAGTGCAGAGTCTGAATATTTTTCCTTAATATCTCCTGAGGTGTTTATTCTAGTTAACTGACATTTAAAGGGAGTAAGAATATATTTAGTAGCATGATATGTGTGTATTTACTTTTCCAAAGCCACACCTTAGTTTGAGGAAATTTAGAAATGTGGGAATCTTACAGTTGCATTAGTTCTGCGATGAAAAACTGTCCCATAACGACTAGGGTCTGTATGAAGTTTGAGCAACTACATGTGTAGGCTATACCAGAGGATGACTGGTACCTGTAAATGTGGGTGATATGGATTTATCAAATGTCTTTAATTTGCTGTTTTGTAACTATTGAACCCCTACTACCGTCAACTGGATTTTAAGGTGTATGGCATTTATTCTTCAACAGCCAAATGCACTGTTTCACAATGTTTATGACACAAAAAAAAAAAAAAAGTGAATCCGCCACATGATTCAAATCTACTCCGAAATATATTAGGTTCTTCCTTGGCCCTTGCTTCACCCTTCCACCAAGTTTCATAAAAATCGGGCCGGTAGTTTTTCTATAATCCTGAGGAAAAACAGACAATCCAATTCAAAAACATAAGCTCGTGGCAGAGGTAACAAAAACTGACTGGACATTGTGGTGATCTGACCTTTTTGATTTACACCAGCAATATCAGTACTACATGAACTAATGCATGTTTTCCTTCACAGAGAACATGATCAAGTACACTGGAAGCCCTGACAGCCTGCGTTCCCGCACTCCTATGATCACTCCTGACCTGGAGAGCGGGGTTAAGGTTTGGCACCTGGTGAAGAACCATGAGCACGGAGACCAGAAGGAGGGCGACCGCGGCAGCAAGATGGTCTCTGAGATCTACCTGACACGACTTCTGGCTACCAAGGTGAGCCATCTGCGTTTTAGAAAATCTTATTTTGATGTATGTTTATTCATTAGTGTGGGTCAGACTATCTGGTGATTCATTTCTTTTGCTAAATTCACTCTTTATCATTTTGCAGGGCATATTATTTTACAGCAAAAATAAGAGTGTAAAACTCAGTCCCAGTTGCATTTTAAGCACTTAATGAGGAAATATTTCTTTTTTATGAAACAGTTCAGGAGGTGAAAGGCTAAAAGGTCACTTTAACCTTTATCGTGTTGCCATGACTCAGAAATCCCCCACTTTATTTAAATATTCATGTTACTTTGGATGAGTCATCTCGCTGGAAAAGATTATTCAAATGTATTCCTCTATCCCCTCAGGTGAGAAAGAGAAAATAGATATTTCTGTTTGTTTTCTCTTTTCATTGCTGATGCGTTGACATGGCAGCATATCAAAAAGGGTAAAGAAGAAAAGACCGATGAAACTTGTGAAGGTGTTTCTGTAATAAGAAAAATAAGGCAAAAATAAAACTGGCTATAAAATGAGTCTCTTTGAATGTGCCTTGCGACAATGGCCTCCAAAAAAACAGTTAATTTGGTTTGAAGGGAAAGTGACTTTGATCCAACAGCTGAATGCAAATTTCCAATCCACTCTGAATGCACCACCTCCCTCTTTTTTTTTTTTTTTTTCGTCAAGACATCCTCTCTATCAGACGCAGACAGAGAAGAACAGGGAAGGAAAAAAATAAAAAGCTACAATCTGAAAAAATGTTCAGGCTGTAATTTTTTTTGATTCAGGAACATTTCAGTTTTTGATCCACTACCTGCCTTTGTTTAGCAGTTCACATAGAGAACATCGGCTCAACTCTGTGTATTCAATGTAAATTCACTTCAACAGGAGTCTAAAAGTGGTTACACATTCAGTAAACAGGACATTACAAGAAGTAAACATTCATTCCTGAATTTCTTGCGCTGATTAGCAGACCACATTAAACTCATATGTCACATAGGATCAAAAGAAACACGGATAAATGATATGTGTTGGGTAAGTTCAAGTTACTGTTAAGTACCTCCAGTTAATATGCAAACAACTCCGGATTACTAATTACTAAATTACAAATAATGTTATCAAACTCTTTATTTGTAATTGTGTAATCTACCGGAGACTGGGATTGATCATTTATTGATTATTCAGAGTAAGACTTCACTGATGACAGCATGTGATGTAAATGTTGCTCCTCTTGGATTCAGTATTACCAGGGCACTGATAGGTAGTCTTTTAACAGGTGATTTTTTTTTTTTTTTGTTAGTTAGATGGCAGAGAACTATAGTTTTCCAAACATATCGCCTGTCATGAAAATATTTTGAATCCAGTGTTTGATCTTGTTATATTTTCTTCTGGAAAGTTCACCCAGAGTTTGTAGCTAAATAAATTATGGGGAATGTTTGATAAGTTCACGGCCTGAGGCAGAGGAAGTAAATTTTAGAAGTCTTATTAGCTCATTTATTTTTCAACATAGGCCCCTCCTACATTACATTTTTAGTCCAGTGTTCGTGGAGCATACAGATCCCTTCCCTGTAAAATTCGCCGTCTTGAATCTCCAGAAAGTGGTCCACAGCAGCAATGAAGTCATCATCACTGTCATCAGGCTATGAATTTATCAACCACCACTTGAATGTTTTAGTTATTTTGAATGGACTACTCACCACAACCTAAACTTAGGTGGCTACATGGAATAAATGATTTGATTAGCCATTATAGGACTCTTAATGTTGACTGTGTAACTTTTGCTGAGCAGTGACCACGAGTGGTAATTACAGGACACAAAAATGATTAGTGCTAAAACATAGTGTAACCATAACACAGCTGGAGAGGAGTCAAAAGTCAGCAGAAGCAGTAAAGTCAGTTATAGTACAACAGCTATATATAAAGTTTAGAACATTAGTTAGCGTTATCCACCAAAAGCTAGTGGTCATATCAGACCAAGAAAGTTCTACTGGAAAGCCTCCTGAATGTATTAGACTAAAATAATGTACATTTTATTTCTTATGACTTAAAACCTTTATTTCTAAGAGGAATTATTCTTTTAACAAAGCTACACAGTCTTTATTTTGGAAAAAAAGACACAATAAGCAGTCCACACACAGATGCAGGTACGCGTCAGTGAAGATGATGTCATGAAACACAGACATCACATTCTAAACAGACAAACAGGTGATCACTGCCCTCTGTTTATACTGTGGAGGACTAATGACAGTGCAGATGTGTTGACAGATGAGCAAAATCAGGTGATCATATTAAAGCAAATAACCAAAACTGTGACGCAGCAACAGGGCAAGAGAGGTATGACTGTGTCTGTGAAACAGTTCATGATAAGCGACATATGAGAGGAAATAACAAACAAACAAACTGGAGGCTGTAGAACAGGAGGTAGGAGGGGAGAAAGGAGCACCCGTCACCATGACACATACTGTATAGCGCTCCACACACCTACACACATGCGCACATGTCACCTCCCGGCTGCACTATTTCCCTGCCATTATCCCATTCCAGAGGGCAGGAAGGTGGCTTCTGACGGCAGACAGCACATCATCTTTCCAGATGGATTGTTTTTGGGAAATAACCAGTTTATCTTAGCTGGCCATCTCTCTTGGTGAGAAATGATTGGGCAGACAGGCAGTGTAATTGACTGCGTTTGGCTTTCACCATGCCAATAAATACCTCTCCCTGGCTACGCTGCTGACGTCTCTCATATTAGCTCCATCAGTGTCACTCTGACTGAGTGTGGGTACGAGCAGTGTTCATATGTGTGGAGAGCGGGGGGGCACAGGGAAGGAAATAGTGTGTGTGTGTGTGTGTGTCCATCTATACCTTGCTGCGTTTCTTTCTTCGCCTCTCTATTTCTGTTTCTGGCTCCATCCCCAATGTTCTGATTGTTTGCTTTCTTTTCATTTCAATGTGGAGGCAGACAGCATCAAAACATCCGGATGACACATAGTGTTTAGAGTGCGGTCTAATGACGGGGTAGATGGTCGTTTGGTGGGGCGGTGTGTTCGCAGTTTAAGCTTCACCAGGGAACAAGAGAACCCTGTTGATGATGACAGTGTTGATGCACAAGTCCCCTTTGGGGCAGAGGATGGCATAAAATATCACAGGACTCAGACACACACACAGGCTTTGGTATCTGCACACACGTATGCATTAACACATAAAATGTTAGGTCTCCCTTAGCCAGCTAATACAGACTATCACTTGGAAGGCACGTGGGCTTGATAAAGAGATACGCTATTCCATCTTCATAGAGAAACAATAAGCTATGGGGATTGTGGGCCACATTAAAATTATAGCTGTGATTGTAGGACTAACAGGATTTGCTCCTCCCACTCTCTTCTACATCTCTTGACTCGGTGATTCGGTCACCGGCTCCAACCCAAATTGGATTTTTATTTGCCAGTGCCTGTACACACCTCATCTGCCACACTCAATGGCCTCTTCTCCTGATAGGAAATCTCTGTCGTTTTATTTCCATCCCTCTCTCTTGCCTTCTCACGTGCATCCCATCAGCTCATTCTTTACAAGAGGATTAAATTCTCTCACTCTATGTCTCTCCTCTCTCTTCTCCTCCTCCTCCTTAAAGTCGCCAACATTAAATCAAATTAGGGTCAATGGTGCAGTGTGGGAGCTAATCCGGCAGCACAAAGAGGCTTAGGAGATGCGCCTCCTGTTCCCAGATATTATTAAAACTCTGCTGTGAAATAACAATTTCCCCCATCAAAGCTGCAAGCAGATTTAGGGGCCGGGTCTGTGAGATAGGAGTCAGACACATAAACATCGGAGCTGGGGGAAAAAGTGACATGCACTGCACAACTCATAAACTCACAATATTGAGTATAGACAGGTTTATGCCAGTCTTTCTGTAAACATTAGGCATTGGTATGCTGCAAAAATACTAGACAGTGAGAATCTCATTCACTGGTTCTGTGGGATCCAGTTCAATACAGATACTGATTTAGCTCACTGAAAATGTAAACTCGCAAAGACCGGAGCTTCTTATAGTTCCATACAGTTTCATAATCAATGTAAGGCACTATTATTTGTTTTGTTTCCCTTTTTGTTTACTGTGTAGCAGTTAAATGTCCTCTAGAAGTTTAGAACAACACATTTGAAAACTTTAATGCAGTTAGTATAGGCTGTGTTAGCTAGTGATTATCACCTGTAAGATAAATTAATGAAAAAATGTGTAGTGAAGAGCTTCATGTAAACAGTTTTTCATCTGCCCCCTCTCTCCTCTGTAGGGTACGTTACAGAAGTTTGTGGATGACCTGTTTGAGACCATCTTTAGCACGGCCCATCGAGGCAGCGCCCTGCCACTGGCCATCAAATACATGTTTGACTTTCTGGACGAGCAGGCCGACAAACACAACATCCATGACCCGCATGTCCGACACACATGGAAGAGCAACTGGTGAGTTGAGCGCTTTTAGCATCTGAAACTGCGCATGCCTGCAAACACAGAAACTTGAACACACACACATAAATGGTGGCCTTTGGTAACAAAGCCTTAAGAACCTGGTGGGGCATTCTCTTGGATCTTTGACAGACACAAAATTAATTTCATGATTTGTACATCAGTGTGGTGCCGCTGGCTACATTCATGGCCTTTTCTTTCTGCGCTGTTGTTTAAGGCACTGCAGTCATAATCAGTACATTTTGGCACATTTCACATGGCATTGCCCTGGTATTGCCCATGTCAGTGCCAAGTTTCACCACACGCCTAATATCCATTAACCACAGGGGTGTGTAATCTTCATTAAAGCCAACCACAAGGGGCTAATCCAATTGGCTGCCAAGGCTCTACATCTATTATCATGGATAACTGGGCCAAAAAACGCCTGTCACTGTGCAAATCTCCATAGTGACAAATGTACGCTCCCAGGTGGAAGAACCACACCTCTAATTTAATATCTACTGATTAATTTAGACCATACTGACCTCTCTGAGTCCACCTTAAGAGGTTGGTAGGGGTTGAATGACCAAGAGTGCACCAGAACGCAGTGAGTAGTGAACTGAAAAGGTAAAGAATGGGAAGTGAACTCAGTAGGAATTAAACGCACGCTAATATCTCATTAGCCTCCTGGCCTCTGCCAAGATCCCAGCATGCATCACTCAGTTCAAGGCCCAGAGGAACCATAGAGATGGGAGAATAAAATTGATGTCCATCAAGGGACACATAGAAAAATAGAGGGAGAAATAGGGAAGGAGAACCTGGAGAAGAGGGAAGAATATTATTTACTTTACATTATGGTCCTAATTTTGGTCCTTTCCTGCATCTAAATTATTGGGCCATTGGCAGTGAGTGTTAAGTGTTTTCTAAAAGTGCAAGGGGTCGCTCTTATGTTAGACTTTTAATGGAATGGGTTCTCACTAGAGGGCTGTGAATGAATAGCAATTTATCATAACACACCATCACAAAAAGCCACTTAGATTGCACACAACAGTTTGTGCTGATGCCACCGCAGATATCTTCCTTGTGTGGGTTGTGCATATGCCTGTGACTTTTTGCTTCTCACTATGTGTGCTTTCCTGTAACCTTTAATCGTCTTGAAAGAGTGCCGTCTTTGCTGCAGCAAATGCCTTCATTTTATCTGATGGTTGACAAAAATAATACCAGTACCCCTCTCCTGCTGGGCCTACCAGGCCCATTGTCATCATGCATGTCAATAAACTTCAACCAGAGCCCCTACACTGCGCTGTTAACCCCTCTTCCTCTAAAGGGTTTTCCCGCCATCACTGTATTGCCATCGCCATCTGTTTGTTTGATTATCCCTTAGTTTGTCGTGCTTCAGGACATTTATTTTTACAAATTCGCTTTTTATATCATTGTCATATCATTATGATATTTGTAGATATGACCTACTCAGCAACATTTTTTTTTTTTTTAAATATCATCAGAAACTTTATGAAGGGAGGGCTGGATTTGCATAAATGTAATAGCTATAATAGCTGATAGAAAATACTTTTATTTGCATAATTCTTGCTTGCCTTCAGAGCCGTTCAGTACATTTCAGATTTCTAATGATTCCACACATCTACATGCTCTAAGACCTGAAAGAAACCTAAAAATGGCTTCCAGGATTTATTCTACCATAGGAAATGATGTAACCCTTTACAATCCAAGGTCATTCTCTGCAACAGTCCGTTGATAGCAATAGTAAACTGTTATATGACTGTGAATTTTATTCATGCAAGTTAAAATTCAGCTAAAATGTTTGTTGTTTCTGCATTGAGTGACAGAGTTGTAATGTGTATTTGTATGCGTGTACAGTAAGTGTGTGCATGCATGAGTCACTGGCTCCTAGTGCAACTCCAGATGGTATCTTTTGGATTAGCAGCAGTGTGTCAGCGTCTCCTCTCATCCTCACTCCTCTGTATTTGGTGTGTGTGTGTGTGTGTGTGTCTCCGTCTGCACTGTTTGTCATGTCGAGATGCAACAGACAGAATTTTAATTATTGTGCAAATCTGGCAGCCATATTCCTCTCTTCTGAATGCAGATAACCACCTAGTTGCTATCATGCTGCAATTCCAGCCCACTCAGAATGAAAATAGCTGCACTAAGATTTTAGGGTTAAGTCAATCATCTAATTATATTATCATTAAGTTGTACGGTGTGCAATTTACAGAGTTTATGGAGAAAGTTTTTAGTTAGTTTTAAGCCCCTTTGTCTAGGCATACAGCTTGTTCAGTAGCGGAATGTAACTTCTCATTCACACAAAAGGTCGTGTCTTTTAGCCTACCGAGGTCCAGTTGGAACAATGCCCAGTCAGGTCACCTTTATAAAGCCGTTAATTCAAACCTTACGTCGCGGCATGAAAAAGGTTAGGCTCGGTCAGTTCCCTGTCTGTGCTGTTATTCCTCGAATGGGGTGCCCTGGATCACAACATCTGTGACCCTTTGCCTGCCAATGGCACAAAACTTCATTAAAGATGGGTCAGCATTCCACAACTGGAGATTTAGAGGCTCAAAGTGTCTACTGAAGGACTGCAGGGAGACATAGTTGGTGTGGATGTACTTGTGTGTTCCTTTTGTTGTTTTCATTAGCACTATAGTGCCTGTCGAAATACTTAGAAGTAGGCCCAGTAAACAGTAAAAAGAGCTACAGTAGTGTGGTTGTTTTGCTGCTTGACAATTAGGAAGTCCTGTCAATAGTAGTCATTAAGCTTTGTAAGTTGGTAAGGATTAGCAGAATTGATTTTAAATGGGCTAACACTCTGTGGTACTGCATTAGTACTCATGCATTTGAAATGGGCAATGTAGCCTGATGCATGAAAGAGATCTACAGACACCAAACACTATTCGATAAATAAAACTAAGACCGTATGCTTCTATTATTAAATGCCTCCTTTTTGAGTGGTGGGTAAACATGCTGCTTTTTTACCATATAAGGCACTTTGTAGTTCTAGATGGACAGAACAGTAATCTTTTAATAAAAAGACTTTCTGACTCTGCCAGTGTAATTCCTCAAGGATAAGAGATGCCCTTGATCTTGGCAGCTGATATTTAACCTAATCCCTGACCAAAAGGAACGATCATGGCCATCACATTCAAATTCCCAAAACTACTGAGTGAGTTAACTGCTAAAGACATCTTCTGCTTTGCCTATTTGAAACACAATGTAAAGGTTATTATGGTGATCACTTTGAATGCACAAAATCATGTAGGGAACCTCAACGTTTCAGTGTCCAGCACTGATTGGAACAGCATGTACCTCAAAGCACAGGGCAGCTGGGGCAGATTGTCAACAATCAGGGGGGGCAGCGGTGGTGTTAATATCCCTTTGATCCCCGCACCTAATCCCACAAGATTCTTTGCTCAAATTAATTTTGAAATCATAATGCAGTTTTTTCTTCCTCTGAGTCCAAATCCTCTTTTGTTAGATTGTACATCTGAATGGCTTTGTGGGCGGTTTTGCTAGGATAAATGCTTAGTGGGATGGTGGGGAGCACTGGCGCTATTTAAATGATTGCATTTCAGTCCCCCCACCCCCACCCCCAATCCTTTGATATTGTGCCATACAGAGAAACTCCAATGCAGGCTAGACTGCAGTGTATATCCTGTTAGATTTTTGCCACATCAGCTAAAAGCGCATAGCCAAGAGAATAGTAAAGATACAGAGATCCAAGTAACACTCAGCTCTTTCTTAATACCACCTGAGCCCCTTCACTGCAACACACAGATAAAGCTGCCCCTATATCTATTCATTTTGGCAGAAACAAGCCCTGCAAATAAACAGACTTGTATAGTTTTATTATTCTGGACAGGCACAAAATAGGACCCACTTGCACAAACAAGGCAATATGAACTGTGTCAGTGTGCGGCCCCCAGCGAGGACCCCTGGACACCGCTGGAAAAAATTAGAGCCAGCCACCACCTGGTTTTAAAGATAAAGGCTTTATTGAATTGAGCACACACATCAAATAGAGCACATCGACAACAGCAGGGCCTGTGTACTAGCTTTGCAAAGTGAATGAATCCTCGTCCCCCTTCTGGCGCATAATATGCTCATGTCTGTTTCCTTACTGGCCATAGCAAATATAAAAATGGCATTTAGGGACTTAATCTCAGAGCAGTTCAACTGTACACAGACTGTTGTTTTACTTTACACTCTTTGCTCCTCTGTTTGTATGGCTATTAGAGCATTTTGTCACTGAGATGGAACTGAGCAATCAATGCAAAAGTAATTTGTATAACAGGAGGTCTAACAAAGCAGAGTACATTACTATGCATAAAATGTTAAGTGATTTTGTCTCATTAGCTCTTAAAATTTTGACAGATGGCATTTTGTTTACAGTTTTAGTTATGGTAAAAGCAAGTTAAAACACCCACACTATTAGCATTTCCTATTGTAGGAATATAAAAAACCAAAATAGTGAAATTCAATAAATTCCATTTGAATGGGTGTCGCCTGCGGCACACAAACATACCATTATTTGACTGTGATGGAAAAAGTAAAAGTTCCAAACTTATAATCACAATTAGTTTGCCTCTAAACTACCTTGTTCTCTTTTATTCCTCTCTGCAGCCTACCTCTGCGTTTCTGGGTGAATGTGATCAAGAACCCCCAGTTTGTGTTTGACATACATAAGAGCAGCATCACAGATGCCTGTCTGTCTGTGGTGGCCCAGACCTTCATGGACTCCTGCTCCACCTCAGAACACCGCCTTGGGAAGGACTCACCCTCCAACAAGCTGCTTTATGCCAAGGACATTCCCAGCTACAAAAGCTGGGTGGAGAGGTGAGCTGTCAATAAAATTCACACATGTACACACCAAACACTGGATGGATGAAGGGAGGAAATGTGTGTGTGTGGTGGGGGTGGGGGGCTCTTATGAGAATGAAAACTTGCTGAAACTTGCATTAGCCATGTTTTTTTCCAACACACACACACAATGTGACTGTAGCACTGTGATCAATGGGCCATGAAACACCATCCAAATTACAACACAGTGGGAATGGATGGGAGAGCCCAGGGCTTGAGATCTACAGTGCAGAGGAGTCTGTGTGTGTATGGGGAGGAAAAAAGGGAGAGAAAGAGGTTTTTTTGAGAGTAGCAGGCAGTAGAAGCTGGTAATTTGTTAAAATGAAAGTTTTATTAAATTTATTTGTCAGCAGGAGAGGCAAAGAGTTCCTGAATAAAAGATGGAAGCGGTCAGAGTATTTATGTGTCATTGGATTTGTCACATGGCAAGCCTCAGGACGAGAAAATATGTATGCTGCTTGAATGGGTGGAACCAAATGAGGAGCTTCAGGCTCAGGACCGTACTCATTAGTCCTGTGTGTGTCTGCAGTGTGAGGAAATTGGGAGGGGCTGCTGCTGATTCATTCATGGATATGTTTGGATACTCTAAGCAGAAAAATGATCTGTGCAAAGAGAGATGGCTCTGTAGGGGGCAGCACAAGCAGAAATTTCAGCCTGTATTCAGATATTGTTTCAAGCACTCATGCATAAGGTTCAGTCAGAGATTTGTGTGTACACTGTTCTTAAATACCAAAGATGCAACCTGTTGGGTTTAAGAAAAGCTGTTTGTGTAAATAGCTGTAAATAGAAACATACCACTGTCTTGTAGTGTGTATAAATCATGCTTGTGCTCCAAGTTCAGTGAAGCAATAACATGATCAGTGAACTCCCCAAAGTGGAACTGAGTTATTCAGTTGGAAAAGCCTTAGTAATATAGTAATGACTAAGTAAAGGTGGACCTAGTGCTGCTTCACTCTGCTGTCCAACCGTGACAAAGTAAGGGTCATGCTAGGGAGAGGACTTAAGCAGAATGCAGCAGCAATGACGACTACTGCAAAGGGAGAGGAAAGAAAATGAACACTGTGGAGGGACAGAAAGGTTTTCTCTCCTCTTTATGCTACAGCTTTATTGTAAGGATACGACGTCTTTACCTGGCGGGCAGGCTAATGGAAATTCAGGAAGGAATCTCTGCAGCTTGTTCAGTGCTTCTCTGTAGAGACAGAACACATGTTGGCACTGAGTTTTTACTATACTGCAGTCCTTTACAATGAAAACCAAGTGAAACACTAATAAACGACATGTCGGCCATTAGACAAGTATGCATTTTTCAGCAGTTGATTTTTTTCTTATATTTGGGGTTCTGAGGCAGAGCAGTGGGCAGAACCGTGATATCCCAAAGAGCTTTTGAGTTGCTACACTGTGTTCATGTTATTAATTTGGGGCTGTGAAGTGAAGCGGGCTAGTGAGATATTGACACTTGCCTTGAATTTGATGTGGGAGTTGATGGTCTCCAGACAATGACAGATCCATCACAGCTGTCATAACATTATTTGTTTACAAGAGTGCTTGCATATGGATCAGTATATTTGCAAAGCTAACATTTTATGGTCTTTTTTTCTTGAAAAAAAACAAACAAAAACATGGTGCAGCTCTTCTTACAACTGTGCAACTGAGAATTTATATT